>NDGN011107326.1:0-10007 GCA_002564285.1 Tympanoctomys barrerae | reverse complement strand
CCCCCAGCACCACATGCCAGCCAGCCCCGCCCCCTGGTGGGATGAGCTGGCCACACACACACAGACACACACACATAAATAAAATAAATATATTTTTAAAAAAGACAGAAAGAACAAGCAGCTGGAGCAAAGTCCTCCACAAGCACAGAGAAGCCCAAGACCACCACTTGCTCAGAGAATGTTCTTCTCCACAGACAAGCTCATTCCAGCCCAAGTCTTCGAGCTTTCCAGCCTCTATGCAGCACCCTGAGCGCCACAGCATCACCCTGACCGCAGTTCCTGACCTGTACCTCTTCTCTGGATGACAAACTACCAGATAATGAGGAGACTTAGGTCTCTTTTGTCCTTGCAGTATCTGGATTTATCAGAAAAATCAAGGAATTTACTCTCAAATCCATGCTTGGCCGGCTACCCTACAAGGAGGCACCAGTGGGCTGCTGCATGCTGTAGTAACACGCTGGCTCGAGGCCCCTTTGGCCAACAGGCCCTGTGTGCGTTACAAAAAGTAGCAGGGAAGGAGCTGGGCTTGGACTGCTCGGCCCTGCTAGGAGCTCTGCTCTGCGCGGGTCCACGCCCTGCTCACGCATTCCCAACGCACTGAGAAGCACTGCGGGCCAGACGCTGCTGGCTGCTACGCACAAGGGGCTTCCGTTATACAGTAAAACCCAAGCACCTGTTTCCAGCTTTGCTACACACAGATGCCAAAGTAGTCTCGGAGGTTCCCTTTGACTGAAAGTGCTACAGTAATGTACGTGACATACACACATTCCCACGCATGGTATGATGGAAGCAGCACCCCTGCCACCTCTGACCATGGCGGGCCACGCTACCTGTGTGGCTGGGTAGGGCACAGCTTCCCGCTTGCAAGCTCACAGGACAGACTGCAGAGCGCCCCTACCTTGTGCAGCCACAGTGGGAGGTTTCCAGACTCGCTCTGCAGGGAGCCCTTCTGCTGCACCGCTGCCCAGCAGTAAGAATCCACGAAGGCAGCCTGCCGCCAGGAGAAAGAACTTGGGGAGAAGCAGCTTATTTGGGTACCTGAAAAGAAAGCACATTGTTCCAAGTGAGTGAAAACACAGGTGCCTCTTTCCCCATCACCGTGTTTTTCAAACGTTGTCTAAATCATGGAGCAACAGGACAGGAGGCAGGAACAGCGCGGGGGACAGACTGAGACGCTGACCCATGATTATAACAGAGCTGAGTATGGACAGAGATTGTGGCCAGCACTGGTTATGACAATGACTTCGTTCACCTGAGGGACAAGAAAGAAGGGAAAAAGATATATTCATGTATATATGCAGGACAGTCTGGATAACTGTACTGCTGATTTCTGCTGGTCTATTGCAAAATGCAGTTAATGCTTAAATTTTTAATCTTATTTCTCCTTTTTAATTTCTTACAACTTTTTTTTAACCAAAGTTGCAGGTTTGTATCTGGTAACCCACACAACTAATTTGAAGATAACATTATGCAATACAATAACCATTGTTGAATTCTACTACTTTGTTTAATGAAATTTTGTATTGCTGCTTTGTTTTTTACCATTTTTGTATGGTAAAATAATAATAATAAACCCTCCTGAGAGGAGTGTAATCACCCCAAAAGAACAGGGGAACAGAGAAAGACCAGAGCCCAGATGTATGAGGCAAATATGGACAGACCTGGTCTGTAGGGAAGGAAGGAGAGTCAGGGCTAGGAGGTAGGAGGCCGTGAGGAGGAGATTCGAGGAGGAGAATCGGGCAGGAAATCAGGTCTTTTAGAACAAAGAATAAAAAGAATACAGAGCCTGAGGAAGAGAAAGCTGAAAAATCTTAACAGGTCACCGGGCGGCAAGTCATTTTCCATTTCCTCCAAGGGAAAAAGATGCCCTCAGCCCACTTGTAGCTGAGGTAGCTCACACCTGGAGGGTAAACACTGGGAGACCTCAAGCCTCCCGGCAGATGGGGACCGTGAAACCTGGGTCCCACTCAGGCTCCCCGGTGACCACCCTCTTCTAGAGCGGGGGACCATGGCACTTGGCTTTCTCTGCATCCAAGCGAAGCCTCCATCACCTCGCAATGCTGCTACTCTGTGGGTTGGACGAGAGCTGGAAACTGCACTGGGCTCCTGATCCACAGGGCCCTTACAGGTCAACAAGACCCAGGGGCCCACAAGACAGCTGCCTCTTCCCAGCTATCAGAGCCCAGGGCCTGGTGCTGAGCTCTGCTGGCATCCTTGGCCCCACTTCCGGTACCTATCAACTGCTTATAGGGGTTCGGTGTCCCATGCAAGGTGTGAGCTGCTGGGGCCCCACGCAGGTCTACTCTGTCATATCCCACACAGCATGGGCAGTCTTCAGTGGCAGGCTCCCACGTGAGGGTATTTAAGCCTGGCTCTAGCTCGGCGAGTCACTAGACTTTTAAATACCTGGATTTGCAGAATTCCAAGATGGGGATGACATTAACACCTACCTACACTGCAGATTTGTTGTGGCGACGGACAGACACACAGACACACGCAAGCTCTAGTTGCAACAGCACTTATGTAATGCCTGGTTGGACGAGCTGCTCACTAAGAGTCTTATTTTTCTAGGTAGAGTAACAGGAGACTTCTGCATTGCTTTAATAAGCATTCTTCCTTTCCACTTCATGCAGAGGGGACAGGGCAGGAGGAAGACACCAAGGTGGACATGCCTAGACCTTGGGACATAAAAAGGGAAAAGAGGGCTGACTAAGTAGCTCAGCGGATTACAGCGCCTGCAAGCAGGCACAGGGGCCAGGGGGTGGAGCCACAGGCCTGCTGTGTGGGCCCCGCCCCCAGGGCACGCTGCAATTGAGACTGGGCGTGGTGGTACATGCCTGTGATCCCAGCTCTTCGGAAGCTGTAAGCAGGTGGATCACTGAGACTGATCTAGTAGTGAGACCCTGAACACGCTGTAGACCCTTCCCTGAAATACAAACAGAAAATAAAAATAAAAATTTTTTTTAAAAGGGGAAAAAAGAGTGGTTTTTGCACCTGAGGCAGGAGAGCACAATGAGGGGAGATGGAGATAGGAGAGTATTTTTGCAGTACAAAGTCACAAGCCATTACAACACATCCTATGATGGGGCAGTTCTACCATTCGCACACAGTGTGCGTGTGAGTTCAGAGTGCGTAAGACACTGCCAAGCCTCTCCTGACTCTCCTATGCCATTAAACTTTAGCTCCTAGCCAGGCGTGGTGGCACACACAATCCCAGCGCTTGGAGGCTGAGGCTGAGGACCACTGTAAATTCAAGGCCAGCCTGGAGTAAGTACACAGTGAGTTGAAGGCCAGCCTGCACTACACAGCAAGACCTAGCTCAAAAACAAAAAACAAAAAACAAAAAACAAAAAACCTTGGATCCGGTATTTTATAAAATAAAGTAGTCAGAATTGCACAATGCTCAGGGCTGACCTCACACTGCTCTTGCATCAGGTGACTGTGTCACAGCTTCCTATGTCCACATCTACCAACACAACAGCTGCATGCATGAGGGTGAGCAGCCACCGGATTACACACAGATGGTTTCTAGTTTTTGCTAAGTTGCCTGCTTGAAAACATCTCTTTAAATACTCACAGAAGTGAAAGCCTGAAAGCCTGCCTGGCTCAGAGTGCTCTTAAGTAATATCCTCATAGTGTATGTAATCGACATATATAAACATTTTTTCTGTAGGAAACAGTACTTCAAACTCTATACTGAGATTTCAGGGACATTCCCCAAGGGAGAACCTTTTGGAGAACAAAAATAAAATTAGCTAAACATTTTCTATCAAAGCTTTGACACAGAGGAGAAAGGAAAATATCATTGAGACTAGAGACAGATCTGAGAGCAGGTTTAGCTCCTAAGACTACGACTATTATCTGGGATAGAAAGAAGAAAAGACCGTGTGTCCCCTGTGTTCACTAACCAGCCACCCCCTTCGATCATCACTTTATGCTCACAACCAAAGAGGAAGAGGCAGCCGATCCTCCCTTCACTCTGGAGGACACCAAGCTTCAGGCAGGCCAACGATCCCCTACCTGTCTCTCAGCACACCTCTCTGAGCCAGTCCCTCTGGCATGGCTACACTAAAAGACTTCCTGGGACGAGGGCCTTGTCCAAATAGGAATAGGGTGTTCTCAAGGAGTGGTTCTACCAGCTGGCTGGGTAGGAGACAGTTTCCTGGAAATAGTCAAGGATAACTCAGGAAAAGAAACAGATCAATCTCCAGGTTTGGTTATTTTCAGGCCAGGAATGGAAGTAAGTTAAGGAAGTAAAAGCCAGGCAAGGGTAAGAACCAAATAAAAAGGAAAAGCCTGAGTCAAGAGAAGGGCGGTGCAGGAAGGTATGTGGGGGTGGGGGACTGTGGGGTGGAGACACAGGCACCTCTGGGCCATGCAGGCTTTCACCTTTGTCTTGGTGACAGTCAGTCTTATAGGTACCATGACAGGAGGTCCCTTGCTGCCTTGGAGCTGTGAAGGCTGGGATCAGGACCATCCAGACTCTCGTCTCCAAATGTACTTTTCCACTCTCTATTTTACTTACTCTTCAAAAATAGTAACTGGGAGGTAGACAAATGAGGTGCTTACGAACTTGCTTGGACTTGTCTACCGCTGATCTTGACATTTCCTCGGTCAAGCCTGCTCATAGGTTCCTACCATTCTCCACAGTGTAAATCCAACCCAATGCCTCAGTTCAATTCAGTGACTGCCTCGACCTGTACAGGCCCCGCCATATTTCCAAGCCTGTGACTTTCTTTACGCCCCTTCTCCTGCCAAAGCCTGCTGCAGTTCCTCCCCCTGCACACTAGATACCTCCACAGGCAACCTTTCAAATCCCAGCTCAGACATCACCCTCTCTACCAAGCTTTCTTTCTACCACCTTAAGTCACGAGGGATGACAGAAAAACACCTTCCACTGTGTCCTCTGTGTGTGTGTGTGTGTGTGTGTATGGGTGTGTGTGTGACTTCCCTAAGTAATACCTACAGACTTTGCAGGCAGGACACACTCCTTTTCTCTCTCAACTTCACATACCACACTGTGCCAAATAAAGTAATAGCTGTCTGGTGCTTCAAAAGTTTCAAAGCACAACCATAAATAACATCTCGATTAATCCCCAAGTATTGCCACCAGAGCCCTCTGTTCTATCTGGTAGTTGAGGAAACAGAGCTCTGTGAGACTCTCCAGCTAGAAAATCAGGTTCCGCAACACTGTCATGGTGGACCTGGCCCTTCAGCATTTCCAGGGAATGGCTCAGTGAGACCGGGGTGGCTTTTCACAGTGCACAAGGGGCAAGACGCGAGTTTCGGGTTTATCCTGTAATGACAAAGAACACTCCCTCTAGCTGGCTGCAGACAGCCCTGGGTTTTACAATCACAGGTCCGGTGAAATAAAATGAATGATCACACAGAGGAAACATGGGCTCACTGAGTCCGGGGATGTAGTCGCTACGTAAAGGGCCCAAATCAGAGACCACCCTTCGGGTGTGTGGCTGATGGCACAGTTACGCCTTCTTCCAAAAAGGTAGCCCAGCAACCCCAGCGCGGCCTGCACCTGGATCTGTCACCTGTATCCGGTGGAGAACCAGAGGGCAACACAGCCTGCTCTTGGCAGGTCCAGGCAGGGAGCCGGTCAAATCTCAGTGATACCACCACTGAGATTACCAGCACTGGGAGGGTCTCTATTCTTGTCCAACTGCAGTGGGAGGGACTCTGCTCACTGTCCTTTTCTTGCTCTCTTTTCCTCCTTTTCTGGAAATAACTTTCCTTTTAGTGCTTCTTACAATAGATGGTCCGGGCACCAGATGAGCTGAGGGTCTGGGCCACCCCGGCTGTCTTCTAGCAAACGCATCCACCCTCCTGCTAAGGACCCCAAGTAAGGGTGACATTCCAAGCTGCTTCTTCAGGAAGGCGCTGCTGCCGCACAGAAATCAGGCTCCCGGAAGTCAGCGAAACTTGTCAAAAGCACAATTTTAACAACACTAAAAACACGAATGGAGACCCTGGGCCACTTAGCAAAACTGTCTCAAAATAAAAAATAGAAGGTGCTGGGGATATAGCTCTATGGTAGATGCTTGCTCAGCATGCCTGCGACGTCGGGTCTGACCCCCAGCGCTGCAGCAAGTAACAAAGCCAAACCAAAAGCTAACTAGGGAGGCCCAGTTAAGCAGCAGCCCGGAGAACTTTAAAACCATCCAAATGGAAGGGAGTATACAGGGAGGAGGCAAGTGTCACAGTCAAGAAACTGCAGGAAGCATGAGAAGAAGACTAAGAAAGGAAACGGAAGCTTGCTGTGTCGTCTGCCCTCACAGCAAAGATGAGACTGCGAAGCGGCAAGGTCTCACGGCCAGCGGGGCAGAGCGGGGTAGCCGCTCAGGCCTCCTCCATCGCCAAACACAAGACGGGTACTTAGGAAAAGTGGGTCAGAGGTGGCAGGACAAGAACGGAAAAGCCAGGATAGTTTCCTGGGAAGAACAATAAATCCTAAGCCTGATCATACCAACACAGTATTTTTAAAGCTTGCACAATATTTCCCTTTTATAAAAGAAAAAAATTGACTAATTCATTTTAATGTAAATTACACACACACACACACACCCTCATAAGTATAGGATCCACACAGATCGTAAAACAACCCATAAAGCACTGAGCTTAAAGGTACTGGTGAGCTTTCAAAGTTGTCAGAAAATGTGAAAATCACTCTATTCTAATGTCTCAAGTTCAGTGGGAACAATCCTATAAAGATGGCCATGGACGCGCGGTATAAAGAGACGAGCAGTGACTGGCTCTTAAAAAGCAGCACGGATCCCAGCAGGCCTCAGAGCCGCGAGGCACAGCCACATCCACTCAAAGCACCTTCGATTCTAATAGGGTAAGTGCAAGTGATATTCGACTTACAGGATCTTCTCTTGCTAAATACTCATCTTTTGGTCATCACAAAGTCTAGTAAAATCGCAAAAACCTCTTAAGAACCCCTCTTCCCAATAAAAAGAGGCCAATTTCTTCACCTTTCTAGCAGACCTCACCCCAAACCATCTCAGCTTCAGTAACAAGCAAATTAGTACATTCTGAAAGGCCCCAATTGGCCAAGACTCCCTTCACTTCTCCTTTCCAGGAAATGACTCCAAGACACACATGAATCTCTTTTCTTTTTTTTTAAGCGTCTTTGGTACAAGGTCTTGCTACGCAGCTCAGACTCATAGTGATCCTCCTATTTCAGCCTTCCCAGGGCTGGGATTACAGGTGTGCACCATAATGCCTGGTCTTAGTAGCCAGCATGGCATAAGGTGATGGGGATCGAAACCCAGTCCCTTCACTTGCCTAAGCAGGCACTTAGTCCACTGAGCTATCTTGCCAGCCTTCACATATGTATTTCAAACCAATATGAAAATATAGGTACTCCTTGCACCACAAACTAAAAACAAATGGAATGGAAATGTTTCATTCTGTTTAAACTATGCTGGTACACCTGGTCTCTTTCTTCTCTGACTTTTAACATTTGATTCTTCGTTAAGATGTGAACAATCAAATGGGGGGGGAGAAGGTCTGCTAATAGGACTAACAGATTAGACAAGGCCCTACCATGACATGGAGAACAACAGCCTGTGCTTCCTGACCCCACAGCCCAGGATGTCTGACCGCACAGCCCTACAGACACGGCAGAAACCATCAAGCCTGCAAACTTCAGCAAGGGTCCTACAAGGAGGCTCACCTAATTCCATCATGAATGATAGTGTCACAATGTGTCCTGCCACCTGACAGAGCCAGGGTGAAGAGAAAACTCAGCAGCCACAAGCAACCGCAAGACTAGACCTACATCCAGAAGGGTTTCTTTTCTAGGTAGCAAGTCCAGTTCCTTCGCATGGAAAATTGCAGAGTTGTGAGCAGCAGAGAAACAGCCTCTTGAGATTCGGTGCCCAGACCTTGCAACAGGGCAAATGAGGAAGAGAAGAAGGAGGGTAGTGGACCCAGGAAGGATCTGAAGCAAGAACGGAAGCCCACAGGGAGAGCAAACAGGGACGCTTCGATGAAGGAGGAGGTGGCATGTGGCACTCCGCCCTGGGCCCTAACTTACTGCATGGGAGCGGCAGCTCAAACCTGCAGGTGCATGGTGACCACTGGCAACCCCTAAGACCTCCATAGAGTAACGCACCAGCAGAACAGACAGTGGACACGGTACACTGCAGGCGCTGGTGAGTTATTTGGGTCCAGACATCCCATAGGAGAGGGTGACTGGGGAGCAGCCATCTGGGAGAGGGGCCAACAGAGCTCGGAACACAGGATAGCTATAGGCTGGCTGCATCTAGCAGCGCCAAGTGTCAGGGCGAGGTGCAACAGTTCAAGTTGGCAGGAGGTCCAGGACCCGGATTCAGACTGGCAGGAGGTATGTGAGTATTACAGGCTGAACAAATTGGGTGTCAGCCTCACAGCCAGAAACCAACCAGCCTGAACATCATAAAGCTGAGGTGCAGGCTTGCTGGGGTTCTCCACTACCCCTCTGCAGCACTACCACTGGGATTAATCAACATGGATCGAGACTCCGTCTATGACAGCAGATACACCTAAAAGCGGACAACCTTTTTTCTTAATTTTCTTGCTTTTGTTTTGTTTTTTCTTGTTTGTTCTTGTTTTTATATTAGTATGGACATGGTTTTAGTTCTGTTGTTGTTCTGTTTTGTGTTTTTTATTTGTTCTTTTATGTTCCTCTTGTTTTCTTCACCAGTTTCACAAAGTTTGCATAATCTTCTCCTGTCATCTAACCTTAACTTCTAATCTCTTCCTTTTCTTCTATTTGTTTTTCCTCCAAACCCCTTTAAAATTTCTCCCCCTGAGAATAAGTTCATCATACCGTGGGATTCTTTACCATATGCAATTTTTGAGTTTGTTTTAGAGTGTATTATATAATCACAAATCTAGTCCATATGGTTAAAAGCAACAAATCAATAGTTAGAAGACTGTCATTTTCTAGGATGGGTCTGATGCTACTGTCACTGCTCACTGTACTATTTTAGGCAAGGTGATACGACTGTTCCAGTTAGTTCTTCTTTCTGGTACACCAAGACGAAATGTCTGAGGGTCACACTCAGTGCTGCAGGCCAGTGCCAAAGAACCAGTGGCTGCGCTAAGTACGCGGCCACTTCTTATCCACAATAAATTGAAGAGGGAGGATCATGCAACAGTCTCCAAACCCAGACGCTAGCTACGCCTGGAAGGCATCTCTGGGAAGTGATCATTTCCTAAGGCTCTAAGTACTAGTAGTAAGAAAGCTACTCACCATAAGCAATTTACAAGCAACAACCCAGAAATTTAAAAAAAAAAAAAAAGAGAGAGAGAGAGAGAGAAGGCAATGAAGCAAGATGCAATCCCAGACTACCAGCTCACCACAGGCAAATCCAGGGGATAAGGCTGCGGCAGAACTATCTGAAGGCCACCCACCTGGGCTCTCTGAAGTGGTAATAGCAGAAGTAACAAACCAAATGAACGAGGCTCTAGTAAAAACCAAATCAGAAATAATTTCTCAGATAACTACAGAGATGGTGACTATAATAAATGACATGCTTAGTGACTCCAGAGTAGATACAGATTTTTAAAAAAAGAAAAACAGAGGATCTTGAGAAAATGATGGAAACCATGAACAGCCAAAATAGGAAAGAAATGGAATCCAAGGACCAGATAACAATAGATATCTATAAAATTAAAAAGTCCACTGAAGGGCCGGCCAGATAGCTCAGCAGATTAAAGCACCTCCGTAGGCAGACCCAGGGACCAGGGTTGGATGCCCTGTGTGCTGTGCTGGCCCCGCCCCCAAGGCGTGCTGAGCCAGCCACTGAGACTGAGTATGGTGGCGCATGTTGTAATCCCAGCTCTTGGGAAGCTGAAAATAGAGGAATCAAGAGTCCGATCTATTTGGGGAGACCCTGTAGACCCTGCACTAATAAAAAAAAGTCCATTGAAAGTATATCCAGGGGGTTGGTGAGATGGCTCAGTGGTCTAAAGCACCTACTTAAAACAAGCTTAGCAAAGCACAG
>NDGN011107271.1:0-13370 GCA_002564285.1 Tympanoctomys barrerae | reverse complement strand
TTGCCTTACCCATCTTCTACATATAACTGTATGGCTTGCCACTGTCATGTTTCCTAGCTCTTCCCTCTCTTAATTAGTTAGTCCTCAAGTTCTTGCTTTCCTTTTAGTTGTTGAGCATATCTATAATCAGTGTATTACATTTTCTCCAATAGTCCACCAGCGGGCTTACATTTGTATTTCAAAATCAAAACTTACAGGTAAGACAGGTGATATATGGTAATTAGTTCAACTTAATCATTCCATAGTGTATACAGACATTGAAACATGCTATTTTGGCCCACAGATGTGTATCAGTTAGGGTTTTACTAGAGGAACAGATATAATGAACAAAACAGATATAACACGATAGATACAAATGTGAAAGAAATTGCAAGGTTGGCTTACCTTGGTCAGCCGCAGAGTCTGATGAGGAAGGGTGCAGGCAGTGTCTGTACGCTTCAGACTGATGGATTTAGTCCAAGGTCTAGAGTTCACCGCAGTGCTTTGTGCATGTCTGTCTGTATCAGGAGGCCAATGGGTCTGCGATGGAAGACTGATAGAGTCTGCACAAGAAGGAGGCTGAAGGATCCAAGCAGAGGCTGGAGAGTCGGCACCAGGTGCCAGGAGATGATGTCCAAGTTGACTGCAAGGACCAGAGCTTCCCAAGCAAGTGGAATGCTCCACCCTTTTAAAATTTCCTTTAACATCCTTTAAGTGATGAGTTACTCTAGGCTTTGGCCTCCACACAGTAGGGTGTGGAATTGCTAGGCCGATTCAGTTAAGCTTTTAACTTTTTCGGTTGACACAATGTATCAACCAGTACAAGATGCATGAAGTTATGATGGCATCTATCAAAAATAATATCAATAAACATCTTTGAAAGCTCAATATTATATTGATTGTTGTCTATTAGCACTTTGTCAATTCCCAGCCCTTTGTTTTTCTTTTCCAGGTATTGAGGGGGGCTAAATATAGGTCTAAAGGCTGCATCTTGGAGATTGCTTGTCATTAGAGTTCAGGATGAGTCATACTGTGGGGAAAGTAATAGGGTATGATGGAGCCACCTGTCAGCTGTGGTGCCAGCATGTCGAGGCCAGTGTGCGCAAGCAGCAATCACACTTCCGTGTTCAGGCAGCAACTGGGCAAGCTGGTGCAAGCAAAGACAGAAGGCCTGGCAGTGGCCCCCAGGCTCCATGATCTCTCCCTGATTCTGAGCCCTCCACATCACTGAGCCTGCAACACTGGCAAAAGTTTGTCCTCCCTTATAAGAGGACACTGTGCTTAGAAGGCTCTAGGTGGGTTCTGCTTCCCACCTTGCATCCTCATGATATTGGTGTCATTGCGACCACCCAGGCTGAGATGGGACAAGTCCGTGATTCCGAGACTCAGTGCTGGCTATGGCATAGAGAAGTTGCCTCTTTCTAGCATAATTCAAAGATGGACAGCAGAAGGCCAGGAGCAGGGGTAACCATGGGGTCAGAAGTGAGCACCTCACCACAAGCCTCTGATGTACTCTGATAGACTTAATGACCTGGGCTCCACTCTGCATCACTAAATACTATGCACAAAACGTCCACAAGAGCTAACTGTTTAAAGAATATGATGCCCATATGTATATTTTCCAGCAGTTGTATTGCACTCTTACTTTCTAAGGTCGTGATATGGAAAGTCTCTTCCTTAAACAACAGAAATTAGCTTCTTTGATAGGAGTCAACTAAAGGACATTATGAGTTTTAATCCAGTAGCTTTAAACCTTGAGGTAGTTTTCATGTTCGCAAAGCAGTTCTAAGTCCTTGCTGAAACCTAAAGCACATTTCTGCCAAATTAAGTACTAGTCATCTCCTAAACATACCTCTCATTTTGGGAAACATAACCCAGTTTGCCAATTAGTCATCTCTTTCTATAAAATATCTTTCAGCTTCTTTTCACTCATGCTTTCAGGCTGTCAATTACTAGTGTTTTGTTTTCAGGTCTTAATCTGTAACCTTCATTTGTGTGAAAGACAGGAGCCCAATCCAGGGGATTCTGGAGATGATGGTGGGTCCCAGTCCCTTCCTGGAGGGTCCTGCCGCTCACAGCAGCGTGCAAGACTTTGACCCATTTACCACCACACCCAGCACTCTTCCCTCCTTGACTTCCTTCTGTAGCCCATGTTTCTCCCCTTTGCAAAGAGCTTGCCCAGGATGCACAATTCTGGACACAGGCAAACACTGTAAAGATGCAGAGGTGGCACGAGGACTGAGTTGGTTACTCAGATGCCCCTGCCTATCATGCTTGGTATCTCTGCAATCTCACACTGCCCTCTCTGACTCATCTAGGTTCTTGTATCTGGTTTACAACCTCCAGCTCTGATCCTGGCATCATACAGCCCCAACACTTGCGCTGGAGACTGCACATCCATTCATCTGGATCACGTCTCCAATCTCATTTGGCTTCCACTCACTTCCCCTGTTGTGTGCACCTCTCCCAGATTGACTCGCTGTCCCGCACACTCTCTGGCAGCTTCTGTTCTGTGGTCAAGCAGGACTGATAGCCACATCTTGTCTGCAAATGGGAAGAGATCAAAGACATTTGGAAGTGAATGTTCTGGAAGAACTGAGCACACCAGACAACAGCTCTACAAATGAACTGTGCACCAAGGAAAACCTGTATTGAACAGCAAACTAAGCGAGCACATTCACACAGCTAGGGCAGACAGGAGCAAGGAGCAAGTGTCAAATCACTGAGTGAGAACTTGTTTGTCCATAGGCTGAAGCACGGGATGTCTGACAGCTGCCGGGACCTCATAGGCCCAACCAGACATGGGAAAGCAAAGGCATACTTCCAGTGCATCTTGGGAAGGAAGCAGGGCTGTTCTGCCTCAGGGGAGAAGAAGGCCACTCAGCAGGTGGTGTGTCATCATCAGGAAGCAGACTTTGCCCAGTGTCTTCTCACTGTATCATGAAAATGTCTCATTTTGGAATCACAAGAGTGATTAGAATAACCCCAGAAGCCATAGCCCATAAAATCTCTAGTTATTGCCTGGAAAAGAATTAGATAGCCAGATTGTACATTAAAACAAAACAAAACACACTTGGATGGAACTAAGGATGAGCTTTTCCAATCCAGGAGCCCAGAATCCTGTGGGAAAGATTATGGAATCGAGAGGGAGTGGTCACCAAGGAGAGAGATGGGGCCCTGTGTGAGGCATTAGAAAGGCAGGTCCAGGAGGAAGGCTTTTCAGGACGTGCTCCATGGCCAGCCACTCCAGGAGGGCTACCCGGTGAGCTCCCACGCAGCATTGCCAGGAGAAAGTGCAACTTGATGAAAAATTCTATTAACAAGTATTTTGCTTCTTACTTTTTTGGTACATATCGATCTTCTAAAGCTGCCAGGCCAGCTTATTTCAATAATCGAGACGTGCTATGCCTATGGATCAGTTCTCATGAGGAATGCATCTGTTTTGCATGGCAGCCGTGCACTAATAGATACTGTTTTAAAATTCATTTCTCTGAAAAAGGCAAACAAAAAACAGAGAGAAAAGACATTCTGGTGTGAACAATGTGACAACTAAGATGGTGGTCACCTAAAAGTTTAGCCAGTTATTCTCATTTTTGATCAATTTCTTTTCCTGAAAACATCATAGTAGTCAAACTGAGACTAATTACAAATACTAGTATATGATATGGTATGACATATGTACTATGTATATATATATATATGTATATCATATGTATATGATATACATATATATATTAAATTCAATATACACCTAAGTCTAGTGGGCCAGAGAGCACTGTGAAGGGTAACAGGACTTTCTGACCTGCTTTCCTTCCCCTCATAATACAACCAATAAAACTCAGCTCTTAGTGCTGACGTGAGGTTCATGGCTTCCCCATGTGCCAGCTATTGTCAACAGAGAGCAATTATTTTCATGCTTTATTTGCTCATATTCTTCATTCCATCTTCTGCACACCCAAAAGAAAGCCTGATTTCATTACAAACTTTCCGTGTTCCAGTGCCGGGCGGCCTGGATGGGTGTACTTTGTCATTATACAGAACAGTTGCAAATCTTAAATGACTGTGTCAATGATTCATGAATCTGAGGCTGTGAATGCCAGAAATAAATTATTAATCAGCTGATATAAATATTTAAAGACCCTGGTGAGAAACACAGCCTGTGAAAGCATCTCCACAACCGAGTGGATAAACACCAATTTTTAAAAGCAAAGGGCAATGGCCGCATAACAGCACTTATTCAAAACTGCTTGGGAAAGGATTAAGCCCCTGATCTGAAAGCTCCTTTCCTGTCCCCCTCTCCTAAGGGAGCTGCCTTGAAATGCCACAGCCATTAATCCAACATGCATAACCTTTGCAGGAACGAAGTCTATATTTGGCTCTCTTAATCCCTTTATCTTCTCTGTGATTTCTTTTAATTTTTATCTTGAATGAAGCAGAATATTAGCATATCTTATCATCTCCAATTTTCACTTCAGGGAGTTACTTAACGAAGACCAGCAAGTATGAAAATAACTGCATGTTCGGTGATTTAGAGAGGGGTTTCCACTCTACCTGAGATTGTATTCCCTAAGCAATTTCCCCTACGTCTGTGCTTGACCTTCTCTTTCCTCTAACTACACTGCCCTCTTCCCTATCTTTCTCCATTTAATTCTATCCAACTTTAAACTGAAACACTTTGGCTTTGCCCACGTGAGTGTTTCTCCCAGTGTAGCAGGGAAGGTGAAGCATTCTTCCATGTGAGTCTTTTGTTTTTGTAGCAAATACCATGGATAATTAACTTGTCAGGTGGAAAGCTGGTAAGGAGAAAAACCTTAATTCTAGCACACAGTTTCAGAGACTTCAGGTACTGGTCACTTGTCTGCATGGCTTCTGGGCATTGGTGACACACCGGGAGCAGCCTGCAGCAGAACTGCTGGGAAGCACAAGGCAGGAAGAACAGTGTCCCATAGTCCCTTGAAGGTCACAGACCCCAGAGACCTAAGCCCTCATCCCAGACTCCACCTTGTTGATGTCTCTCTATCTCCCAAGTTGCCAAGCTAAAGGCGAAGGCTTTAATGCACACAATTTGGGGGACACTGCACATCAGAACTATGTCACTTTCCACTTAATTTTCCAGTTTTCCCACATCCAGTGCTGACTCCAAAGGACTGTGTCATTTTCACTTCTACAGAATTACAATATGTAATAGCCTGTAGCAAAGAAGTTGCTCCAGTGTGTGCCAATCTTGCAAAATAAATGGTTAAGTGGATGAACGCATTCCTCTCTCATTCGCACTTGGCTTGGAATTAGCTTTTTATTCCTCTTTTCATTGAAGGAAAATGTCCTGAGGATCAAAAATCTGCACATTGGAGCCAAAATGGACAAGAATGGTGGCTCTTGGCTCCTCTTACTGGGCTGCTGTGAGATTTAAACAAAATACTACAAAAGAAACACTATGTGCTGCCCGCTCGAGGCAGGTGATAGAGTGGTGCAAGAGTCTAGTGGTCGTGCACCGCTACCCTGTCCGTGACATTGCATTTGCAGTGATAACTGTGAAAATAAGTGTCTACGGTCTCTCAAACCCCAATCAACTCAAAACTCCCTGATTCTTGCCTAGATCTTCACTGGGATGAGGTTTCCGTACAGTGAACTTCTATAAAAATTAAAATCTAGTTTTGTTACAGAGACGAAACCCAAATTGGAGGCCTTATAGATTCATAGGTGGATACTCTGCTGGGTAGCTCTGGAATATTTGTTGGCTTCTCACTGTTAAAATGGCAGTGTGGGCTGTGCAAATATCTTATATGAGAAAATCACACAAATGTCAGAGGAGCACCAAGGCACCTATTCACCATTTTGATTGGTTCTTAAAAGATGAAAAGGTTAAGTGTGGACTCGGGGTTTGAAAGTCTGTGTCTAGGGAGAGCCTGCCACTCCACACCTGAACTTGCAGTGGGCTGGAGTCCAGGCAGGTGCTCATGCGCAGTGCTACCCCCCGAGGCTCTGGGTTCTTCTGCGCCTGCCTTGTGCTTGCGCTTAGAGAATGAGCTGAGTAAAGTGTGGGGAGTAGATCCCAGCACAGGGCGAGTCGTGCAGAAGTGTCAGCTTCCAACAGTGCCAACGACTCCCAAGCAGACAGGTGCTGTTGGCGGTGCGAGGTCACTTGGCAGCGACGCTGGGTCCAAGGTGTTCACAGTTCCCCGAGGCTTTTTCTCAGAATGCTATTGGGAGGTCTTAAAAGGCAGGACGCGTTCTCTACGTAACTAGAGTTTGGGGTCTTACTGGAACATTCCCCCTTTGTAACATGTATACTAGTAATCAGCACCTTCTACAAGGTCTTTTCTGAAAAAACTGATGACAGGACTAGAGGATGAAGCCAGGGGTTTGCTCTGAGCTACATCTCCAGACCTGTTCTGGCACGTTCACCCTGGCAAGGAAGGAATACATCTTAATTATTTTACCTGTCCTCCCCTTTCCAGCCCTCCCCTCTCTCTCCATCTCTTGATCCTCTTATCTTTTATGAAAGATCTGTCTTCTTGGATCCTAGCATCTGTCTTGTAATTTGCTCTTTAGCTTATTGATATTTTAAGTTTCTTATTTAACCACAAGCATATGATACTTAAGCTTGTGTGCCCGATTCATTTCGCTTATCATTATGGTTTCAGGGTTCTTAAAAGGGACCAGGTGCTGGTTAATTGAAGAACTGTTGAAGAAAATTTGGTACTTATACACAGTGGATCACTACCCTGCCATAAAGAAGGAAGAATTTGAGACATTTGAAGGAAAATGGTTGCACCTTGAAACTAATATTGATTTCATTCTCTATGTCACAATATATTTAATCCAACTCTAACACAAAATAATACTAACTTTGAAGTTATTATTTCAAACTTTGCCCAAAACATCAGCAAGATGGGGGCTGTGAAGACACCCAAATCCCTGAAGCTCTGTGAACAAACCACCCATTTCTGTTGCAGTAGAACTGTCATGACTGGTTCTAGCTTCATCCTGAAGCTTGACTCTCTCCAAAGGGCCGGTGGCAGGCAGCCCCATGGGAACTACCTTTGAACTTTACCTGAAACTGCTCCTGAGCTCTCAGGAGTCTACCAAGGGTCCCCTAGTCAGTGACTCTGAGCAGTGAGGTTGCGCAAGATGCTTCCAAAATGTGCTGATGAATCAGTGTGCTTCCTGGAACCACTCAGTGGGAATCCCACCCAGTCACTTCTCTGTACAGGGAGCACAGCCGGCAGCTCCCTGTCAACTCATAAGGCACTGCCTTTTGTCCTGTCCCTAGCAGTGCCCTAGATTTGGTTTTATTTTCCTTATTGGACTGCAGCTACCTCCAATTTGTAGTAAGTAATTAATTTTAACCTATACATCCTCTGAGCAAATATCATTAGGTCATTTTTTAAAATTCAGTCTTTTCAAAGAGTCAAAGCATTTTGGTCAACAGCTATTAGCATAAGCCTATTTCCACACTTGGCGTAGCTGGGAGAGAGTATAACCATGGAGAAGAAAATCACAGAGGAAGTCTTTGGGGCCACGCAGAGAGCAGGGAGCCTGGAGCCCTTTGCATGGCTCCATACGCTGAAGCAAGACATAGACCAGAATTATAATATGTGCCCCTGCTGTTGCTTAATATGGAGAGTCTTGATTTAAGAATATTGATTGTGGATGGCCACCTGAGACGAAGCAGTAAGTGACATCTGATATATTAAGCGCTCACCTCTCAATGTGGCTAAGCAGCAGGGGACAGATTTGAATCAATAGCCTGTGTTCACATCACAAAGCATTCTATTGGACTTGGCTGGAACATCTTTTGTGAAATGAAATAAACTTCTCTAATCCTGCCCTTTGTCCTTGCCTCTGATGCCACTGCTGACATCACTGTTGATCCCCAGAAATGAGTTACGATCCACGACCTCATTGATTTGGAAGCGTTTCCTTTAATCGATGGCTCAAGTCACCATGGTTCTTACAGAAGTAGGAAGGAAGCAGGACCTGTATGAAACTAGATCAAGTCAGGAATGCTTTCTCAGAAGAAAACAAAGATCATGGGGCTCAGGGGAATAAATGCTTGACTGGCAAGTACAGGGTCCTGAGTTTGATCCCCGTTACCACCAAAAAAGAAAAAGGAAAACAAAGATCATGTTAAACAGTCAAGCTTGTGTTCTAATGAAGATGGTAAAGCAAATTTGTCTTGAGTCACAATAATCTGGGAGATTACCGAAGTTTTGGGTAATAGATGGGCCAGATCTGACTTTTGCCAGTAGGTCAGGTTACAGGAACAGAGACACAAAGGGTCTGTGTAGAAAATTTTTTCAAGATTTTCACACAGAGAGAATGAAGGGATGCTTAGGTGAACTCAGCTGAACATTTGCTCCTTCCTGACCATTTGGAGAATTGCCTGATGAAGAGAGGCTGGAATTCAGCATGGTCTGATGGCCATACAGGTCAGAGAAATGGGAAAGCAAGCAGAGGAAAACTGTACGGAGTGCAGCAAGCTCTGACCATGACGGACGAGGATGCCATGCAGCAGAAACTCAGCCAGAGGTGCTGAGAAGGCTCTGGAAGGTCAGAGGCATGGTTGAGTATGGAGAATTAGAATTGAGCATGGCCATGTAGGGGAATGTTCTAAGTCCACTGTAACACATCATGGAACACAGAGACAGTATGCACGGGGCAAATGCCAGAGGAACAGCCAAGTGTCCACAAGGAGGAGCAAGGAGGTGAGAGGACTGGCATGGGTGGTTCCTGGACCAGGGCAACTGCCTGCAGGCACAGCTGCTGGGTCCAGAAAGAAAAGCAACTCAGCCAAGGTTGGTGGTCATTGTTTCATGTAGGGCTGAGAGGTGAGGACAGCAGTAGGGTTGATGGCAGTTGGTTAATTTCCTGATCAGTGCAGATTTAGGGAATTGAGTAAGTGGGTGTCAGACTGGACACAGAAGGAGTGGCCCGCCGGTAAGCGGGGCCTGGGGTCCGATACACACTATCTAGACAGCCAAGCTCTTTTAATGGTGCAGCCATATATGGAAGCAGAACTGTGGCACAGTAGTGTGAAGCAGATAGAAGGTGGAAGGAGTATTTTTAGTGATGGAAGAGAGCAAGGCAGAATGTATGGTGACAGGAATAACTAGAGGAAGCTTGGTGACATGGAGTGGGCTGGATGGTGACTGAGGGAGCGGTGGCTTGCAGAAATCGAGAGAAATGGGCTCTGCAGACTCACAGAGGGTCTCCTGCCTGCAAGAGGCCAGGCAGCCAGAGCTGGGGCAGGTTGGGCAGCCCATGGGGAGAGGACTGTGGTATTGGACTAGGATGCCGTGTTCCTGTGAGGCCAAGACCAAGTGGGTGGAGATGAGGAGAGGGGATAAGGACTGCCTCTAGAGAGGGGGAGCTTAGAAGAGAGACAACAGCTCAAAGAACAGGAAGCCAAATTTGCCGAGACATACAGTGAGGTTCATAGATTTCATGCAAAACAGTTTGGTCTTTGTGATTGTGAAATTCATGCAACCCAGCCATCTTGGTTTTGGGATCTCAGGGCAAATTCTGCACTCAGGCATAGGAGTAGGAAAGAAGAAAAAAAAAAAAATATATATATATATATATATATATATTCCCCACCACTGGTGGAATGTTTGTGCAGTTTCATGGGTGAGTGAGATATTGAGTGAGACAGCTGACAGCATGCTAGGGGAAGGATGGGTTGTAATCTTGGCCATCAATCACCTTAGCTGAAGAGATTCTGCCTCTTCAGGGTTGGCCCCCATCTGGAGTGACCCACGCCCAAGGACCGATGATCTGGGAAGGTCCAGAGAAGCATTCTGGTGACCCTGCCTGCTCTCTGTCATTGTCACTAATCACTGTCTCCCCTTGCCCTGAGATGCTCCCCTGGACCCTGACCCAACCCTTCCTCAAGCGAGCCACCCCAGGTCACAATTGTCCCCTCCCCCCAGTTTTCTTTCTGAGACTCTGCTGTGTCCATCACTTTGTGCTTCCAATCCTGAGCCCTTCATCTCACCATTATAAGATGGAACTTTCCCAGGGGACCTCGTATTGGTGCACCGCATCGCCCCTCACCCAAGCACTGTGCTCTCTTGCGGTCCTCACCTCTCAGCTCCTCCCAGGCCTGTGTGCTCTGCCTGTGAGTTTCCCCAGGAAAATGCTATGGTTTAGATCTGAAAGGGTCTGCAAAGCCTCACGGTGTAGAAGATGACTGGCCCAGGAGGCCTTGAGGAGGTGGGGTCTTCTGGGAAGAGGTAGGCCAAGGTGGGGCTGACCTGGAAGCCCAGGCTCCTCCCTTGACTCTCAGCTTCCTGTCTTCCATGAGGTGAGCATGTCCTCCACTGGGCCCCACATCCACATGTCCTGCCTTGGAGCCAGAAAAACGTAGCCTGGTATGTGAGCCAGAATAAAGCTCTCCCTCCTGAAGTTTCAGGTGTGGGATGCTTTGTCCCAGCAACAAGAAACATGAGCAAGATAATGAGTGCCCCTTTTCCCGCTTCCTTTGCTGTTTCTAGAGCAGGCCACAAGGACCCCTGACCAACATTTAGCAGCTGTCAAACTGTCCTCTGCTTCTGCTTCCTCCTCCATCTTATTCTCTGCAGCATCTCAGGTCTAAGTGTAACAGAAACTATAAGAGAAGGAGGTCCTAGAGGCCCTGAGCTCCTGAGTGTCACAGAAGCTTCCTGTTGTCCCAACCGTGGCTGTAAGGCTTAGGGTGACCTGGGTACTCTACCTCCGCGGTGTCTCCCAAGACTCGCTCCTCCCTCCACAGGGGGACGTCATAGCTGTTTCAATTGTTGGGTACATCCTGTGTTCAGGACCACCCCAGGGACTTGGCATGTGCTCTGCTCACCATGTAGAAGGCTCTTTAGGCCAGATCTCTACAGGACCCGCACCTTCAGGTACTTAGCCATTATCCCCACCCACCATCTCCTCTCTTGATTCCTTCTCAATTGATTGCAGCCTGTGGTCACCACCTCAAGTAATGTTATTTCTTTTACTGTCTGTCACCTCTCTGTCCCATAACAAGAGACCTGCTACTATCTCACTCCACCTTCCCAAGTTAACAAGGGGAGATACATCATGGATATTTCCAGCAAGAATGGATCAGTCAGCAGAGGTCCCATGTTAGGATTCTGCTACAACAGAGGTGAGGGCTGATTCAAGCAGGCTAGGAATTATCCCAGGCCATGTTAAAAAAAAATTGAGAAATGCATCCATTTCACATTTAAACTTTTAAAGTGATTTGAACTTGCCTTTTGAAAACAAAGTGTTCTGCCTTAGAATCAGTGCCTTATAAGCCAACCACATCCAGCAGTAAGCGTAAGGTTATCAGACAAAAGCAGCTAGCCCAGTTACATTTGCATTTCCGATAACAGACTTCTCAAGTACAACCAAACATTGGCAATATACTTCTACTAAAAAGACTCATTATTTATTTAAAATGTGAACATAACCAATCATCTTTTATTTTTATTTGCTATGGACTCAGTGAAGCAGTTCTCCAGCTGGGCAAAAGGACTTGGTTTCCCAGAACACACCATCAGCTTGGCTGTGGGTCTTGCTGGCATTTGTGGTGTAGGAGTATTTCCCCAGTTCACAGCACGGAATGGGTGACCTTTTATTTCTTGCTCTAAACTTTGGTTAGAGATACTCAGCTATAAAATTTCTATCAAGACATCATCAAGAGAATTATCATAAAGAAGCATTTACAGACAATGCTAATGATCGATTTTCTCCAAGTGATTTTTGTTCCACAACCATAATACATGTATTTCCATAAAACGTTACCCTGGAATTCCTTTCCCCTTGGATGTTTCTGGGATTTCTTTTAAAAAATAAATGAAACACCCACCTAGCACTGCAGGTGCCCACTAAGGACACAGACCCCAGCACTTGGCACCTTGCCCTAGCCCTGCCACCCTCCTGCCCCCACACCAGATCCTTTGCAAATACTAATTTACAAAGGAGAACGGGAATAAGTAGAGACCAGCATGGAAGAAATCATTGATTTCCTTCTGGTTTTCTGACTAATAAACTCTCCAACTGCCAGGCACATGTGGAAAGTCTTCTTTTATTTTCTCCGGGAACACTGAGGACAACATTCATCATTTTCTCCTCTGCCCCATGTCCTGTCCAGAACAGATTTCCCCTCGCAATGGGAGACACCCCACTCTTATTGTTCTATTCAGTCACTTTTGTCACGATAGTTGTCTCCTTTCCTGGTGGACAAGGAAGGAAGGTGAAGACAAGAGCAGCAGGAATGGCAGGCCTATCCCTGCAGTCCTGACTGGAGTGGAGTGGGCAGCCAGCGACGGTGTCTGTCTTTGCCAGACTGTTGGAGACTTGATGAATCTATACAATTCTCCTGTTGCCTCTTTTGCCTTCATTTTTAGGAAACTGAGAAGGGGTACATGGACTTTTCTTGGCTAATTTCTTGGAGTGATATTTTCCTTTCACTTCTTGCTGTGTGGGGGGATGAGTTTTACTGTGCATTCATGCATGAGCGGCCTTGGTGGCTCTTGGGGAATTCAGATGACATCCACACTACTGAAAACACCAAGTCACTAAGTCCTTCCCGCATGGACAGCAGAGCTCCCTGGGTGATTCCATCCACTTTTGGGGAGTCTTTTCCTAACAAGGCCTGACAAGGTGTCTATTTCTGCTGCTATCTGCACAAGCTTTTCTGAATGCGATGAGGATGAGCGAGTGATGGTGGGTGAAGATGGGTGAAAGGCCCAGTGCTTCCCAAAACCCACACACCTGGGCTGCCCAGCGTGCCTGGGGCAGGACGGGGAGGGCTCACACTCACATACTCCTGCAGGCACCTAAGGCTCCTGCTAATCCAAGCATTCACCAAGCGCAGCTTCCTGCTTCTTTCTGGATAAGTCAAAGAAGCCATGACCTAGCCTTCAGATCCCTCCGGCTTCACACCTGCACTGGGCTGCAGGTACCTGTGTCTCCACAGCTCTTGGGGTCCTGCTTTGCATCCCACAGTGCTTCCTCCCAGCATGCGTCTTTCCCAGGTGTGAAACTGAGCTGCCAGAGCTGGGTGTTCTTCTGCCCAGTGGAACTGCAGGCTTGTGTTCTAGTCCCCATGAGCCCGATTCCTGTGTGGGTCTCCTCACTCCAGGCTGGCAGCCCCTTTATGAATCTGCAGAAGGGTTCCCCCTCTCCATTCCCTTTTGTGTCCTCCTCCTGAAAGAGTGGCTCACACAACCGCCTGTGGTTCATTTTTCAGGAAGATGAGAGTTAAGGCTCTTTCTTCAGCTATTTCAAAGACTAAATGAGTTATATTAAACCATTATTTTGGCCTTTATCTTTAATTTTTATTTTTTACTTTTTGTGGAACCAGGGATTGAACCCAGGCCCTTGCGCTTGCCAGGGAAGCGCTTATTCCACTGAGCCAT
>NDGN011107265.1:0-13851 GCA_002564285.1 Tympanoctomys barrerae | reverse complement strand
ATTTTAGGGAAGGGTCTACAGGATGTTCAGGGTCTCACTACTAGATCGGACTCGTAGTGATCCTCTTATTTACAGCCTCCCAAGAGCTGGGATTACAGGTGTGCGCCACCACGCTCATTGCGTCTCAGTGCACCCCGGGGGTGGGGCCCACATGAACCCCCGGCCCCTGTGCCTGCTTGCAGGCGCTTTAATCCACCAAGCTATTTGGCCAGCCCTAGTATTGTGACTATTGACTCCCAAGAATTAAACTATTTAAGACTCATCTTAAATCCTCTCTAGAGCTTTTCCTAGATTTTTCTTGACATTCAGCATGGAAATTACATCCTCAAAACCATGTCACATAGATTTCTGACCTCTGACATGCCTGAAGCCCTAAGCAGGCCATCTAGATCTGTTTTGCCTTGTCTTAAACCTCTTTGCGTGATTGTCATAAAGCTGGTCTTGTGCAGACAATTAGGCCAGCACTTACATCGCATGCAAGCGTGGGTGGATGGACACACAAATGGCTAGGCACACATACATGGGAGTTGAGTTCCATTCAGGCCATGGGAAGTCTTGTTATATTCTTTATTATTGATTGAGAACCTAAGGCTTGGAAATAATGTTTCAACTGAAAATGTGTTAAACACTTTGAAAATTTATTATGTGAGCTACAAACTAATAGACACATTACTTCTACAGATAGCCTGTAAATGTCTAAACCTCTGCTGTTTCCGCCAGTGCTTTTGCACCACCCACTATATAAGACAAGCATGCATTAAATGTTTAGATGATGCAACTGTGGGCGCTGGGAGGTTTCCAAGAGAATTTGTGTTGATGATATCTAAATAGGGAATATTGGAGCAGGTGGAATTAGGGTTAAAGTCAAGGCAGAGCAGAGCAAAGGAACACGCCTGAGCTAGCAAGGTTCCTGTCTCCTTGTGCTGCCCTCCACCAAGCTGTAACGGCCCTTACTGGATGCTTCTGCACCGCTAGGGCTCCAGCTCTGTGCCGTGTACACTGTACAACATACCTCAGCTTGTTACAGAAACAAAAAATGGAGTAAGACCCAGGTGGTTGGTGCTCACCTACAAGCGGCATCACTTATTAAAAATGTAAACTCTAAGGTCCTTATCTGGAGACAGGGCCTGGGATTCTGCATTTTAATAAGTTCTGTGATTAGTGCGTCCTAACAAAGATGTGTTAGAGCAGCACACTTGGGGAGGCTGGAATAGGAGAGACAGGCCAGCAGACCTCGTGTGTTTCCAGAGATCATAAGGAGGTGTATCCTGTACTGAGTAATTTCATTAATCCAAATGTGCACGTCCCCAAACAGGCCAGCTCTAACGCAGCAGACCACTTTAATTTCAAAGGAAAAGAGGCAGAAAAGAAAGGTGCTGTGTCACAGGACTCATCTGGAATCCTCACTTGGTGCTTGCTTCCTTGCCAGCGGTACTCAAAAATAGAAAAAAAAATCCAAAGCCTCTGTACTTAAGTTCCATTCCCAGTGGTGGAGGGCTTAATTAAAGTCCTCAGATGTTTCTATGTATCTTGGAAGGCATTTGTATGAAATCCAGATATTACCAGAAATGACTTCAACGATTCTTACGGTCGCAAACCGTGTAAATTGTCCAGCTTCGGTAGGAGCAAGCTGCCTTCTGCATTCAGGGTCCTGGTCCCCATACATCTGCACTCCTGCACGGATGGCACCAGATGATTTTTCAGTTAATGTCCGATAACAGAATGTGGAAGAAGTGAGTCCCTCTCCCTGTTTTATCGGTTCATTTCACCAATGCATATGCATTGAAGGCTTATAATGTAGTGGGCCCTCTACCACCTCCGGGGATTCTGTGCTGAACACAGCAGGCCTGCCCTGGACATCATGGAGCTCATGTTCCAGTGGGGAAGCAAGGTGATGAACAAGCGGTGACCTCATAGCGGTGCCCAAAGCCAGGTCCTCACAGCAGCACTCCCACCTGGGAAGTTGGCCAACAAAGGCAGTTTCCTGGGCTCCAAGCAGGACTGATTCAGAAACTTAAAACCTCTAGGAGATTTTGGTGCACAAGAAAAGTTGGGAACCACTTTGCTCTCAAATGATGACAAGTGGTGGAGTAATGGGTGTTGCTGACAGCAGAGAGCATTAACTCAGTGAAGTGGAATCACGCTGCACCATGGAGCAGCCCATTGTCGGAATTCCAGCTCTGCCACTTCGGGGTGTGAGCTCAGGTAGCTGACTGGACCCTTGTGCATCTGAGGTTCTTCTGAAAAATGAAGGTAATAATAGTACACATTTGATAGGGTTGTGAGGATTAAATGGATTGACAAAGGTGAAAGTCCTTAAGTAGAACCTGACAGCAATCAGTACGTTTGTTAGGACACAGTTCTGCAGATAATTTTTGGCTTTGGGCACAGCTTACAAGCAGAGTACAAAGCGTTGTACACTGCCTTTGTTCCAGGCTCTTTGCAAGGGTGTTTGTAAATAAACCTTGGAAGACAGAAATAATGCCTCGCTCTGGGTCAAAGAGTAGCCAGGCTTACTTTGAGGACTGTATCCCTTTGCTCAGAGTTCCTGTCTAATGAAATTACGAAGTCTACACAGTCTATAAGAAGCATTGCAAAAGGGCTTAGACTATGGCTACAGCTATTTCCCTGAGTAATAAATTTTCCTTTGTCTCTGACAAAAGTGACTTGCACCAGGATCCGTGAAACAGGAAAGCTAACCTAATTTACAAGTAGGATAAAATCAAGATCCTTCACAAGGCTTCATGACACAGTATGTTTGTATTGTCTGGTAGAACTAATGTCGTTATTATCTACTGTGTGCTGATTTTTCTGGAAGAAACAAGTATAACTGGCAACTCCAGTTTTCAAAGAATTCTCAAGCCAGGATATGAAGCCTGCATATGTGTAAATGATAGATATACAATGGCAGGCCTTAGAATAAAATGGGTTTCCATTTGAGCTCTGGTCACTTATGATCTACAGAAATTCGAAGTATCAAGTGATGTAAACCATACTCCCTCTGCAACGTTGTGAACGTGAAGATGTACGGAGTTCCTCACGTGACTAGACAGGCAGTGAACGCTCAACTCCTAGTCCTAGCTCTGCTGTCTTCCTTTCCTGCAGGCTTTGGCCAGAGCATTCACTCTTCTCCCTGGACCTTCAGGGAGGTAAGGCCAGCACTGGACTACCTTCCATGAGGAAGCTGTTTTCTCCAAAAGGATCTGAACTCCAACTTAGTAAATCCTTGAGCTTTGCCCAAAGACTTGCCCAAAGCTGAATTTCTGTAGGTGGGGCAGGTGGAAGATTGGCTTTGGAGTCAGCACTTAGTTCACATGTACTTTGAGGTTTAATACAATAATAGAATTCACAGTTTCTGTGGTTGTTTATGAAGAGTTTATTACTGCACACCAGAGGCCTAGCCGACGGTAGGGTTCAGCAGTGCCAAGCAGTTCTCTCGTGCTCTCAGCTGCATCATCAGTTTTTCCTGATTCATCCTCTGGCCCTTTCTCAGTGACTCAGATTTGGTTAAGTGGCCAATAAATATCTACTGACTGAGTTAATGAAACAAACAAACAAAACACAACTTTTTCATCTTCACTTTGGAGATAAATTGCTGCATTAAATTAAATAATCCCTAACATTTTTCTGAAAGGAAAGAGTCTCCCGCAAAACTCATTTCCTCATCCTTTCTTCCACTAGGTTTTAAGCTGCTGAAAGCTGAGACCCTCTCTAGAAAGAAATAGCTGTGAACACAATTAGCACAATTTGTGCAAAAGTTCAATAGGTTACACACCCTCCATAATTTTCCAGTCCATTTAGAGGCCCCTATGTACACACCCCATTCTGGGGTGTCCAACCTGGAGGTGCCTCAGAAATTGCTTCCCTTCATTTGCCCGTCAATACAGATCATGGACAGTCTGCACCACGGTTGCTGTCTCCTTCCTCTGGCCAAGGGCACACAACCCTTCCTCTGGCCCTTTCTGCTTGTGACTTAAGGGTAGCTGAGAATTAAAGCAATGTGGGTATCTGAGGGCTTCTTTATTATAACTTAAGAAGATAGAAATATCGTAAAAATTGCTTTATTCAGTGTTACTGGGCATTCCTAAAAATTCTAGATTAATTTTCATTACCATAGTTCTCTTCCTTGTCATAGAATTATCATCATCCTTGGTCCTTAGGGAACTGAGCGGTCAAGACCCTTCTGGGAGCAGTAAGGAAGCTACAAGGGAACTCTCCAAATCTAAACCATATCAAGCAATAGTAATGGGATGGCTATTAATAGTAATAGTAAGGAACTCAAAGATGGAAATGCAGTGGTACCACCCAAAGGAAGAATCTGGAAAGTTTGGCCACACATTTTCTGAGAAGATGAGAAAGTGTAAGCATTAGCATATTCAGGAATTCAGCAGTGAATTTTCCCGATTTGCACATTAAAAAAGGAAGGAACAAATGCCAGAGACAAAGAGTAAAAGGAGGTGGGCCCAAGGGGAATTATCACTCACATATATGCTGTCCAGGGGGCTGGGGAGATGATAGCCACCGTTTTGGCTTCTGTAGGAGTAGAGCAGTGAATGATGTCTAGTGGTTGCTAGGCAACCAGTAGCCTATCTCTGCCCTTTTCCATTAAACATTATCTACCTTCTTAGATTGTTTTAATTTATTTTTTTTAAGCAGGAAATGTAACGCAACAGAATTACTAGTGAGGCCTAACAGTGAAAATGTGTGAGGGTCTCAAAGCCGTGAAGACTGCAAAAGTTAGGCCTTTTTTGGGGTGGGATGTTAAAGATGGTAGTGGCTGCTTGAAGCCTGTCCCACAGCATTTCATCACTTGTCCTCAGGTTTTGTGAGAATGTCATCACTGGAAAAATAACAATAGCCTTTGATGCTGTAAAATTTAAGACCTTTGATCGTTACCTTGATCTGGCTTCAATAATCTCTGTCTTCTGCTGTGATCTGCCCCAAGCTAGACTAGAACCTGTTCTTCGGGGGTGTCATTAAGAGTGCAGAGTGGTTGTCAGGGGAAGCAAGTGGAGTTCTGGTTCTGGTCAACTTTGCAGATACCTAAAATGTGTCATTCTCAGCAAAAATACATGGTAATATCACCTTTTTGTATAATTAATACTTTCTGCCACATAAAAAAAAATGATAAAGGGGCCAGGGAGATAGCTCAGTAGAATAAGTGCTTCCCTGGCAAGCTCAAAGGCCTGAGTTCAATCCCCAGTTCTGGAAAAAAGAAAGTACCTGGTAGGAGAGAATAAGCATGTTTATTCAAAAACCTATTTCTGGCTGGGGAGGTAGCTCAATGGTCTAAGTGCCTGCCTGGCAAGCAGAAGGACCCAGGTTCTATACCCAGTAGTGTATATAATACCACTGAGCTGGCCACCAAAACGGCATAGTGGCACACACCTATAATCCCAGAGCTGGGGAGGCTGAAACAGGAGGATCATTATGAGTCTGAGCTGTATAGGAGACGCTGTACCAAAGACATAAAATGAAAAAAATACTATTTCCATTCAAGCTTTAGAGAGATGTTAGTGACTTCTTTGCAGGGATATTGAGATGCCCCACATAGGGGGTGTCCAGTCAGAACTAGAAAAGAGCCCCTGGTGGCCTGTCATGGCACCGTGCACACAGACCATCTTAAATACCAATGGGTTCTGTCTGGCTTGATGAACCTGCATAGAAAATAATGCAGGAAAAGTAGACGGTTGCCTTCTTCTGGGGCTGAAAAACTTAAAGCCACACGCATAAAAGTAGCTCTGTCCGTCTCACACACAGCCACCGTAGAGGAGATGGGAAGGGTGGGAGTATAAGGCCCGGAGGCTGGATGTGTGGACAGTGAGCTCCTGGGTCTGTTTCTACTCACGTGACCTCACAGGGCTTGCTTAGGTTCTCATCTGTGACTAGGATTAACCGCAAGTACTTTGTCAGGGTTGCAGGAACTTTCAACAATGTGACAGTGATTATTACTATTAGTAATAGTATTAAATAAATAAAGTAATAGTATTGTCTTTATCATTACCAGCATCTCGAGCACCTGCACTGTCCCTCTGCAGCTGGTGAAGCAGCCCTTCAGGTTGCCCATCCGGCATCCTCTGCGGGCTGCCTGTGGGCTGCTGAGAGGGTTTCGTCTGGATAAGGATGGGTGTGATATATATCCTGCACACGAAGGACCCTCCAACAGGAGGAGGCTCCAAACATGCCCCACTCGTGAGAATCCTGCCCTGTGGAGTCACTGACACTTTGCCAGGTGGACCCGCCTCCTGCTGCCTATGAGTGCGTGGGGCCCTGGCATGTTGGGGTTGTCAGCACAGATCCTCTGTGTGGTGAGACACAGGCACCAGTTTTTAAAATTACGTGACCAGCATCACATCAAGCACTTCACGTGTGGACCGTACTTAATCTTGCAAGTCTGGGAAGTAGGTGCTATGATCCTTATTTTACACATGAAATATGGATATTGCTGAGGTCAGAATTGCAGAACTTTCCCAGATCAAACCCACAGGAAGTGGCAAAGCCAAGGCCCACACTATGCTAGTACAGTACTGACGTAATGATGCTGACCTTGACAAGGTGGGACACCTGGTGAGAGAGAAAAGGAGGCTTGTGCAAGTCGCACGTCTGCATAGAATTTAGTAGGGTCCCCATCTCTGATAGGGCAGTGAGGGGTAAGGTTATGGTTCCCCTGCCCTGGTGCAACCAGTGGAAGCTAATAGAAGCAGATGCTTCTGCTTCCCATAATAACTAGTTGAGGTCATAAGCTTACAAGTTATGAGGTGATGGTGCTCAGACACCCTGCTGCTTCCCTCTGCATCTCTTACCCCTCTTGGTGGCCTCATCAAGTCTTTTTCTATTTTGAAGAACATTTGCTTAGAGTGTCTGCTGTGGTCTCCTGCTACCCCCAAATGGTCTCTGTCTGCTTCTGGAAGAGGCTGCCCTGGACAGGAAAATGAGCCCTGCACCTCAGCCACTCAGCCTCTGCCCTCTGGACGCCCTGTATCTTTTTCAGACGATATTGGCCTTTGTCCCCTCCCCTGAACTCTGTGAAAAGCTGGCGATTCCCCAGCCTTTGGTGCCTTGTAGGTGTCCTTCATGAAGACACTAATAGAGCTCAGGGGAAAAGAACCCTATTACTCTTATTCATACATTTTTATTATCATCTGCTACTTAAAAGGATCTATGATAGGAAATTCCTGAGTAATTATTTTACAAGCGTGATTCAGTTGATCTATTAGGAAAATTGTTTTAGAAGAGTGAGATACTGATCAGCAAATATAAAAAACTATCAATTTAGCCACTGTAGTAAACCACCCAGAGTGTGGCGCCTACCCACTGCGTTAAGGCCAGACTTTTCCTTGCTTTCATCAAAAAATCCTATAGAAAATATCTAAACAGATGGTTTTATTTCATTAAAACTTCACAATTGTGGGCTGGGAAGATGGCTCAGTAGAATAAGTGCTTTCCTGGCGAGCACAAGAGCCTGAATTCAATCCCCGGTTCCACCAAAAACAAAAACAACAACAACAAAAAAACCCTTCACAATTGTTACATTATTACAGTTATTTTTGTAGGAAAACAAAATGTTATTGATGAGAATATTAGGGAGAGAAGGGTCCACTTTTTCAAACTGCAATCAATACACCTTGAAACTCACAGATGTGGCTTGAAGATCGATATTTACTGTATTCCTGAAAATGGTAAATGACTGGAGTTGCCAGGCTACACTGTTTCATGGAGCTTTGCTGTCTAGAGAGTCACCACCGTGGTGCATGCTGGGCTGCGGGCTCTACCCAGGTGGAGTATGCACTCTGTACTAGACAGCAGAGCCTCAGCACCTCTACTGCGTGGACAGGGGCCACGGTGTCTGATGACGCCACCTGTGGTCATCCTGAAGACAGCCATTCCGCTACTGTATGGGACAGACCCGTGTGGTATACAGAGGAGAGCTACAAGAGCGAGGATTCATGAGGTGGATTGGCTCCTGTGATTATGAACCTGCAAAGTCCCCACAGACCTCGTGTCAGCTGGAGACGCTGGATCCAAGTATTGCACCGCAATCTGAATCTGAAGACCTGAGAACCTGGTGGGGTTGTGGGAGACTTGTGTAATCCTGGGATACAAAGACCAGAGTGCATGGAATTTTGTTGGCCGAGGGCAGGAAGAGAAAGCTGTGTCCTCCCTCACTTTTCTTCTGCTTCTGTCACATTCGGCCCCAGCCACTTGATCATGTCACCCACATCAAGGGCGGGGGAACCCACGAGCTGGTCTCCTCTGGACTCACCACACTCAAATGAAATGCTTTTCCAGCTAACTAAATATTCCTTAACCCAGTTGACAACTAAAGGCAACCATCCAAGCCAAAGTCATCAGAATCCTGGTCTGCCCCTCAGTTGTGCAGACCCAGCCCTCTGGCTTGGTCAAAGTCAACGTGTGCTGACTTAATTTACAAAAGCCTGATTCATGTAAACCAGATGCTAATTTATTCATTTATGATGGGACACAACACTGCCCAAGAACTGTACTCTTACATCTATCAGTTAGCAGGGTGTCTTCTTAGAAGAAAATAACTCAGGAAGCAGAACCACATCCTGCTACCTTTAGCTGTGGTGGCTGTCTTTTTCTGCAGGATGACAGCTGGCCCTTCGAGGCCACCCACCGACACCACTACCACTTGGTGGGCACCTTCATCTTCTGCAGTGCCAGTGGCTCCACCGTGTTCTTCTGCTCCAGGTGCTGCTGAAGTCTTTGTGTGTCTATGTTCCAATCTCTGAAGCACAGATAGAGTTGTAGTTTTGTTCACAGGGTGAACCCCCTTTCAAATTCTTGGTGGTGGGGGTGGAGATGCTCACTGATGTCCTATTGTATCACCTCTGATTTATAAGTAGAGAATATATCTATAGCTTAAATTTAATATGTTCTTAATTGAAATTTTTATTGATTTCTAATATGTATACAATAAAATTTGACCCTAAACATATACCTTGATGAATTCATATGTAATTCCCATGAACTACCTCTACTTGGGTCCAATATCTCTTCTCAATCACCACTTACTCCCCACCACCACCACCAGTAACCACTATTTGAACCCTGAATCATTTTGTATGTTTCTGCACTTTACATCAACAGAACTGCAAATGCTGTGGTCCTTTTGTATCTAGCTTCTTTGCTTGATCCTAGGCCTGTGAGATAGACTTATATTCTATGGGACAGTAGTATTGTTTTAGTTCTTGATATATGCAAAGCAATCTTATTTTCTGACCATGACTTAGCTTTCATATATGTATCGCTATTTGACACAACTGACTGAGGGATTTCAAGTTATAATGAGCTACAAGTGCCCATTCAAACCAGCCTGGAACTACATGCTTATAACCCAGCTCTTCGACAGGCTGAGGGCAGGAGGATCACAAGTTCAAGGTTAGCCTGGGAAATTGAGCAAGACTCTGCCTCAAAATAAAAATTTTAAAGTGCTGGTTATGTATGGCTTATTGGTAGAGCACTTGCTTGACAGGCATCCTGGGTTTGATCCTCAGAACTTCCAAAGGGAGAAATAAGTATTTAGTACTTTTTGTTTCAGTCGGAGTTCTTGGGATGTAAGTGCACAAGCCTGATGGTTGTCACTCTGCTCCAGGGGTTCCAGATTCGAAAGGCTTCAGAGACCAGGAAGATAACACTAATGGAAAATGAAGTTGGAACAGGGATTGGTAGAGTAAACATGGGTGACTATTGTTACCATATGTTCTGTTTTAAGAAACCAAGGATCCAGATCGCATGAAAGAGTTCTCTGTTTTTAAATTTTGCCAGATTCAGCCACTAGGTTGAGGATAACATAGACAAATATTTTGAGAGGACTAATATTTTCCATTTGCTGGTATATACAAAAAGTCATCAAGTTTTTCATTGTTCCTATCTACCACTTCTCTCCTTGGCCATATTTTATTTTTATTTCTGTAAGCTATTTGCACTAATTTTACCTATGAAACTAGTGAAATCTGTAAGATGGTTGTGGTGATAGCAAAATGGTTCTCAGATTTCTAAATCTCCATTAAAGAAAAGAAGACTCAACAATTAGACATCCAAACAATGAACTCCAGCACACAAGTGCTTAGGGAAACAAACACAATTCCAAGACCTGCACATCATTAGCATCATTGCAGCAAAAGGCAGTGGACAGAATCAGAGCATCCGAAGGAGCAGAGGAGACTTCCAGACTCCCACCCAGATGCACAGAGAGTGTAGCAAGACACTGTGAGAACGGGGTAGGTTAACCTGGAAAGGTGAGTGCAAATGATTTGCAGTAAAACTCAAAGGCACCAGAGTAGTGTGGAATCTATAAATTCTCAAGTTTAACCCCTAGGGCTCCCTTTCAAGACAGGCCCAACAGAACAGGGATGGTCTTAGATGGTCTTGCTCTGCAGTCCAGGATGGTCTTGAACTCACTACATAGCCCAGGCTGTCCTCGAACTCACGGCAATCCTCTAATGTCAGCCTTCTGAGTGCTGGACCTACAGAAATATGCCACCATGCCTGGCTATGCCACTGTGTTTTTAAAGAGGAAGTGTGTGTGTGTGTGTGTGTGTGTGTGTGTGTGTTTGAAAGAGAGAGAAAGAGAGAGACAGAGAATCAAGCACATTATAAAGTTAGAAAAGTCCTTTGAGTCAATCTTTCCTATAAAAGCTTAGGAAAACTAGAGTTATATATAAACAATAGAAATATTAAAGTCATACATAAGTTGTAGAAAAAATAACGATAAAATAATTTCTTAAAGACAACATATAAAAGCTTTCGCTCAAAAAAATGAAAGCTCACTAATATTGTAATGTTCAACTTTAAAACAGCCTAAAAGACAAGAGAATGAATCAGAGCTGGGGAGGTACCTTGGCAGTCTCAGTGCCTGCCTGGCAAGTGCAAGGACCAGGGTTCGATCTCTGGCAGTTCATGCTGTGTGTGCCTACTGGCCACCGAACCAAGGCGTGGTGGCGCACGCCTGTAATCCCAGCTCTGGGGAGGCTGAGACAGGAGGATCACTACGGGTCTGATCTGGGTAGTGAGACCCTGTAGACCCTGTACTAAATACATTAAAAAAGTAAAGTAAATGAAATGAAAATATCCCTAATAATTCAGCTTTTAAAATGAACACATTAGGGCCGGCCAAATAGCTCAGAAGATTAAAGCATCTGCTTAGGCAGACACAGCGAGTGGGGTTTGATCCCCAGTGTGCCATGCTGGCCCCACCCCCAGGGCGCGCTGAGAAGGCATTAAGACTGGGCGTGGTGGTGCGCACCTGTAATCCCAGCACTTGGGAGGCTGAATACAGGCAGATCACTATGAGTCCAATCTACATAGTGAGACCCTGTAGACCCTGTCAACCCTTACTAAAATACAAAAAAAAAAAAAAAAACCAAAACAAAAAACAAAAAAACCCCACAAAAAACATGCATTATTTGGTTGATTTATTTGCTTATTATTAGTACATGTTTGCAGTCCCTGATGATGACATTCACTGTGGAAAGGTGGCACCTGTTCATACCACACATAGAGAATTCAGCTCTTCAATGAATGTTCTTGGCTGGGAATGTGGCCCCACATCAGGACACTTGCTAGGACGCAGAAGGCCCCGGCCTCAATCTCCAGTGCCTGAATGAATAAAATAAACTCAACACTATTCAAAACAGAGTTTACAGTTGTCCTGATCCTTGCATGATTTTCCTCTGAGGCATCCATCCTCTATATTTGGTATCTTATTTGTCTAATTTCTAATATTTGTCATTTTTCCTCTCAAATCCATTTGATATCTTTTTGTAAATCTATGTTTGACATTTTCCTACTTTACACTTCCTATTTCTCTTACGATATTATTTGTCATTTATTTCTTTTCTGGTCCAAGTTTACCCTGCATTTCTAAAATTACTTCAAATTCTTTCTTGCATGGTCACTGTGTTCCTAAGTTATTTTATTTTCATTGTTGTCATCCTATATCATTCTGTCTTTAAAAAATTTTTTTTAATCCCAAGGCGGGGTCAGCACAGTATTAGGGATATTTTCAGTTAACCTTCCTTGTCTTAGTTGCCTTTCCTTCCCATTCACTTCGTCTAGTGGCTGAGCCGCCGATTCCTCACCCTTTGGGCAGTGAGCTGGTCCTGGCTGTCCCCACCACCCCTCATTTTATCTTCTAGATTTGCTCCATCTTTTCCAGTGTCTCCCTTTCTATTTTCCTGTGCTTGTGGCTGTTGCCTTTTTAAAACAGCACTTTTATTACTACTTGGTGGAAGAATTAAAAATTGCTAAGTTTCATCAGCCATCTTTTACCCAGAAACCCCTCTTGTTTTTTTAAATAGCCTTACTATATTATAATTACAGACAATAAAGCAATACACTTAAAAATGCCCAAACTGATTAGCACACCCACAGAAGTCTGTATCCATAACAAGTAGGACAATTAAGATACAGAAGGCTTTCAAGCCCCCCAAAGGCTCCCTGTGTCCCATTAGCAACCCAGCCTTCTCATCATCCAGGCAAACATTAATTTACCTTTTATCGCTACAAGTTTCTATAATTTTTCTACTTTTATCACAATACATTATTTTATTTATTTATTCATCTTTATATTTTCTAAAATTATAGGATACAGACTTGAGGAAAATAAACTCGTTTCAGTGAGATCTGGCTTCTCTGCCTTGGAGATCCAGATGTGCTATCACGTGTTCCAGTAGACTCCTTCATGTCACTAAGTTTTCAGCTGTGGTGGGCTCTATCATGGTGTATCTGTCCACTCTCTTTTCATTTGTTTCCAGCTTTCATGAGCTGCTGTGAACATTTGTACATAAGTCTTTGCACAGAGCTTTTAATAGTTTTTAGTTGAACCATTTCAATAGGCGCTCATGGTCTTGCCCTCTCCAGCCCCACCTGCGCCAATGCAACCCACATAATCCTTCTAGAACATTTTTCAGGGGTGCAGTTCTGAGCTTATCACATCTCTGATCATACCTCGTCATCTGTAAGGAAACGTCAAAGTCATTGCCAAGAACACTAATGTTTCCTTTTATGTCACACGGAATCTATCCCGTGACATCTTCTTGCTGTGCACAGCAAACCCCGCTCTTCTCTGGATGTGGCCTCTCTGGGGACCAGCCCACAGTCCACAGAGGCCTTTCCAACTGCTGGACATCACATGCTTTGCAGCTGTCATTAGTGTGGAGGAAGGGCTGTTTTCTCTTAAAACAGAAGTTGGCTTCAGCCCACCCCTTGAATTTTCAATCCCTTTTCTGTACGTGTTACAGACAATGCACAGAAGAGGCCCACTATCTTTTAAGTAAACAAGAGAGTACATTAATAATTCTGCCAGCCATATAGCTCAGCAGATTAAAGCACCTTTTGAGGCAGACACAGGGACTGACCAGGGTTCAATCCCCAGCGTACCTAGCCGGTCCTGTCCCTGGGGTGCACTAAAACAGTGATTAAGACTGCGCGTGGTGGCATGTGCCTATAATCCCAGTACTGGGTCGCTGGCTTCTGAGCTTGGCTCTGGACGGTGTGCAGGTGCCATGTCTGGCTGTGAAGGTGGCAAGAGGAAGCCCCTGAAGCAGCCCAAGAAACAAGCCAAGAAGATGGACGAGGAAGACAGAGAGTTTAAACAGAAGCAAAAGGAGCAGAAAAAACTTGAGACGCTAAAAACAAAGGCTGCAGGAAAGGGCCCCCTGACCACAGGTGGAATTAAGAAATCTGGCAAGAAATAAACTGTTCCTTGTGTGCACAATGATAATGACCCAGGATTCCATTCCTATTCAAATATCTGGATGCCTGGCCATAACATCTCTTGACACCTATAACTACAATGAAGTGTGTTCTTGGAGTCTGTTGTACATG
>NDGN011107240.1:0-14961 GCA_002564285.1 Tympanoctomys barrerae | reverse complement strand
TCACAAGTAGCAAGCCACTGGCCAACTGCTTCAGGAAGACCATTCTCTTGCCTCTGTGATGCCCAGAGATGAGGATCAAGATGGTGCCAGAGTGATGCTAGCTCAAAGTTTCCTCACATAATGACTGAAGGGTTTCTTGCCACAGCTCAAGAGCTTTTGGGGCACATCTTCAGTAGAGTAGTATCTAGGCATTTTTCAAACCTTAATCACCAGGGTACCTCCATTCTTGTCCCCACCGACTGGTTTTATGATCATAGTAAGAACTTTCTCTTTTTTCTTCTCAACCTTTGATTTAGCAATTGTGTACTTTCTCTTGTGCAAAGCCTTTCTGGAATACATAGCAAATCAGGAATATCTACCAATTCCTCTAACCAGAACAGGATTTCAGCTGCAGTGGGAGTGCCCCTTCTTGGACTTTTTTTGCCTTCACTTTACCCTTTTTACCAGTACTGCTAGCAGAAGCCTTCTTGGCTTCGGGGTTTCTTCTCTTCAGTGTCTGGCTTCTCATTTTTTTCACTCACCATCTTGCAAGATGGGAAAGAGATGTTTTTAAGATAACTTAAGAACAAAAAAGACAATAGTGTTACGAAGATATGGAGAAACTGAAACTGTCAATGTATTGCCAGTGGAAATCCAAAATAGTATAGCCCCTTTGGCAAAGTTTTGTGATTCATCAAAAAGTCAAACATAGATTATCATATGAACTAGCAATTCTGTTCCTTAGATATAATACCCACAAGTATGAAAACATACATCCATAGAAAAACTTAAAAAGAATGTTCACAGTAGCATTAAATCCTAACAGCAAAAAAATGATCCAAATATCCAACTAATGAATGGATAAAATGTGTTGTATCCATGTAATGGAATACTCTGACAATAAAACATGTACAACTTTTAAAAACACACTAAGTAAAAGAAATTAGTCATAGAAACTTCATGTATCATTCCATATGAAATGCCCAGAAGGGTTAGGGAGCTAGCTCAGCAGTCTAAAAGTGCCTTCCCGACAAGTGCAAGGACCAGGGCTCAATCCCCTGTTACCGTAACTGGGCACATCGGGCTAGCCATCAAAACTGCACACACCGTAAGCCCAGCATTGAAACAAGATCACTATGAGACCAAGCTGTGTACCAAAATAAATAAATAAATGATTAAAAAATAAATAAAAATGCCCACAATAGACAGATTAATATTAGCAATTAGGTTATACATGAGTAGCTGGGTTAAATTAGTTTAGGGCTAGCAAGGATAGAAAAGGTAAAAGGAGAATAGAGATTGTACAGGTATGGAGCTTTTTTTAGAAGGAGAAGAGAATGTCCTAAAATTAGATTGCAGCAATGATTGCATAACCCTGAGAATATATACTAAAAAAAAGTGAATTTTACACTTCAAATAGGTAAATTATATGGCATCTGATTACATCTCAACAAAGCTATTGGAAAAACATTTAGTATCATCACACAAACGTTCTTATTTTTCAAACTCCCACTTCTCTCATTAGTACAAGATCTATTCCCAAATCCCAATGTTGGAACAGGAAGGGAAGAATAAAGTAATGACTTTACCTGAAAGCAACTCTACTAAAAGTAATTATTCTTAAATCAATAATACCCCTGAAACATTCAGTAGCTTGTCTGCTGGTGGCCTCTTACCATTTCCAAACATGCCGTGTATTCACAAAACATATTTAACAAAGATACATGTATAGTCCATTAAAAAAGTTCAAATACCTAAAAATATTGTACAGGAACCTACTCTACTATTACCTATGAATGAGCTACTTTGGCTATACAGTGGTGGTAAACCTATAGCACATGTGCCACAATCTGCTGTCTGCTATTGAAAGCTCTAACAGGTTCACCATTCCTGAGGGATAAACTCCTAAACCAAGATCAGGGCCAGGAGGAAACAAATAGAAGATGAGAGGAAAAAAAGGAGAGGAACTAGCAAGCGAGGAGATAGCAAGGAGATAGCTCAGCATCATGAGGGCCTGCCTGACAAGCACAAGGTCTGAGTTCAATTCCCCCGTACTGCAATATATCATGCAAACAATCCACTTAAGCTTTTTAAGACTGAGTAGGAAGTGTAACACTGAACCTGACTCTTTTGCCTCCAAGAACATTACAGAAGATATAACTTCTTCCAAACCCTAAACCCTTCTTCCTGTAAACAGATCACAGGCCACCCTCTTCAAACCAAATCATAACTCAGTAAATAACACAGGATTCTATTTCTGGGCCAGTCGTTAACTCACTGGATAATCCTGCAGCTTCAGTCTTTCTGCTTTGCTCAATACCTTACCCACAAAATACAGATCTAAAAATATAATCATGGGGTGAAATAAAACTTTTTCTATGTATATAGTTTGATGGGCAATCTAATGAAAGTATATGAAGTTAAATCATATTGTATGTTTAAATCACCTGTGATGAACATACATGAAATGTTAAAAATCTAAAAAAATTATCCAGTCCTTAAGTGTTGAGCTCCATTTTAAACAACTCCTAAAGGTAATCACTAAACAAACAATTATCTTTCTGAGGACTAAAAGGTTTTGAGGCTTTAAATCTGAGCTCAGTTATATTTAGCAGATCAACATGTCACTTCCCTGGATCCTGTATCTTTATCTTGGGCATCTGATTCATGTGCTTTCCCTGGTGTTACTCAAAGCAAGAGAGCTCTACATATTCCTAAGGAGGAAATCAAACCTATCAGAATTTACTAGTTGTCAAGAGTAATTAAATGCTATATTGCATCTGGAAAAGAGAGAGCTATAGTCTCCATTACTAGAATTGTCTAACAAAATAAAAACTTGTATGTCCTGTTCCCCAAAGTCAACCTTTAAAAAAAAAAAAACAAACCTCACTTCATATGAATCATTTCTATTCCATTCCTAGAAATTCTAATTTAGGAGTCTAAAATGAAACCCAGAAAATGTATTAATTAAAAGTCATCCCAGGTGATTTTTAAGTTCCAATTAATTCAGGAAATACTGATTTAGAACAAGGACAGCACCAAGGTCTTATTATCATTTGTCAATCAAGCTCAAATGATAGTCACTGCCTGAAATGCTTGAGGTCATGTCTAAACACAACCAGAGCCTTTTTCTTCCTTCCCATTTGAACACCTTTTTTTCCTTTAGCCTCTCTTTCACTTTGCCCTTCTTTCCTATTTCAGCTATCATCCTGTGATCTTCAATAAATGTAGCTACTTAATAAAAAAATAAACAAATAAAAACAACCAGAAATTAGCAGATTGCCAGAACCATGGTAATAGAGAAGTGATAGCATGCAAGTAATATACTGTATGTATGTCTGTCATCCCTGATTCAGACAGTAGAATAAGATCTGCATTTTTTTCTCTTCCAATGACAGAAACTCTTGTGCTCGCTTCGGCAGCACATATACAAATTACAGAAGCTCCTGACGGAAACTCTTACTACAGGGAATGCAATAAGAGAAGGATTGTTGCATGAACTAGTCTCTTCAAAGTTCCCAGAACTATACAGACAAGTAAGACATATGTTTATAATCTTGTTGAAGAATCAAAATGTTACATGATAAATTTAACATGAACTTTATTTTAGCTCCTCTGAGGAGACAATATAAGCACTGAGTGACAGGCCCAAAACAGGTGTAATTTGGATTGACTCAATAATTAACCATGGGTTCCTGTTCAATACATAACTAAAGTGACATGTTAAGAAGATTCCAGTGGTAGTATTTTCCAAGGAGGAAAAATGGGAGGCTATTATAAACAAGGCATGACCCATTAGAGGGCAAACAATTCACTTTGTATTATTTCAGTATGCAGCTGTCTTTACCATTATAATTTTGGCTTCTAGTGGAGCAACATAGGTCAAATTAACCTTTATACCTACCATAAAAGAAGAAAAATGTAATACACTTTTCAAAAGGCAGAGTAACAGAATTTGGTACAGATAAAAATGTAAAGAATCAAAGGAGTCAAGAGTCAAATTATACCAAAAAGTAAGTAGAAAACTGATGTTAGCCTAAAAGAGATCTGAGAAACATGCAATGTCCAGATCTTGATTCAATTAAAAACAAATTGTAAAAAGGTACCTTTAAATAATCATGAATTTGATTTATCACTTTTCAGCATTTTAGCTAAGATCAAATGTAGAAATTTCATTTATGAACTGAATATTAGATGGCATTGGATACAGATGGTTTTGTTAGATATAATGATAACATATAGGTGGCTAGTGATACAGCTCAGCAGCACAGTGACTTCTTAGCAAGCACAAGGTCCCGAGTTCAATTCCAGGTACCAAAACAATAACAACAACACCAAAATGATGACATACAGATGCAGGAAAATATCTCTTTTAGATATACATATTAATAATGAGTTAAAAAAAAAAACAGGCCTATAGTTTTCTTTCAAACACTTCAGCCAAAAAGAAAAAAATTGAGGCACATGTGGAAAATACCTTAATCACTGAACCTTCATGACTGTTAAATGGCAATTATTTTTTATGCTTTAGAGTATCTAAACAAAGCTCTTGTACCACAGTCTTCTGAGCATTATTTACTCAACTCTGGCCCTGTACAATTAATTTTTTCTTTTTTCTCTGATTTCAGGAAGTTTAGAATGACTAGTGCTTCTGAGAAAACAGCCTAGAGTCAATCAGAAGAAAATCGGTATTCATTTGTTAACTATACTAACAGGAAATCCCTTAAATCTACTCAAAGAACCTCTTGTAGATTAATCTGAAAACTGAGTACGAGCCAAAGGAGTGACTCAGCTGCTACTGCTAAAAAGAAACAAAATATAATCTTAGACCTTATTAGAAGAATAGAATCCGGATCAAGGAGATAACAGCATTATTATGGTTTGTGTCTAGTTGTCCCCCCACCCCCACCCCAAGCTTCATGCAGTCATGAGGCAGACTTCTAGAGCTTGTGATTAACTCAAGATCCACTGGATTATGAGTATGATTGCTGCTGGGATTATGGGTGTGAATGTTACACCCAGCCAGGGGCAGACAGTCTGAATGCAACATAAGGGAGACAGACTTGGTGTTGCCATTGTTGCTGCTACTTCTTCCTTTTGCGCTTGCTGTTTTCCACCACCATGAAGGACTGGCGGCTTTCTGCCATGTGCCACTGTGTCTTGGAGCCAGCTGAGTACGAAGTGAAACCTCCAGTTACTGTGAGCTAAATAAACATTTCCTTCTTTCACTTAGGGTGTCAGGTATTTGTCCCAGCAACAATAGAAGAGTAACTGAGACAAGCATCCAATGCACTCTTTCACTTGTTAGTTCACACTAAAGTATTACATTGTTACAGGCAGTACATATTCAGAACACCTAAAAGCTACACAAGTGAAGCGTTCAGAAATCAAATGGCTAGTACAGAATGACTGAAGAAAGTGGGTATGTTTAACCTGAAGTAGAAACACTGTTCATCCATCTCATCTCTACACATAGACCCACCATAATATTTTTCAGAGGATTTCAAGGATTGTTAATGGGCATTCAAAAAAGTAAGATAATCATTCTTTTTCTATCAATGTGTTCAATATCTTACACTGCTTTATGAATGTGTAAAAGGATGTTCAGTATTTCTAAAATGTGAAAATTCATTCACTCAATAAAAATTTACTGACCCTCAATTATTGATGAACACTCCTCCAGATGCTGCAGGTACAATAAGTATTTTTAATTGGAGTATAGCTTGGCAAACAACCTCTCTTTCTACTCTTCCAACCTACATCCTTTCTAAATCTTTGACTATGCCCTCAGATTAGAATACTCCATCTCTAACATTAATACAACCACTATCTCCTCCATGAAGTGTTTCTGATAATAAAGCAAAAGCATTCTCTTCTCAGCAAATCCATGGCTTTTTCTCTACCATTTCTTATAAACAAATGAAATCTCTTAATTACTTCTGGATTTCTCTTAACACCCAGACAGTGAACTGAATGCAAAGATACTCAAAAAACAAAAATTGCTAAAAGAATACTTACTGTTAAATTTTAAAGTAGTATCTTGTGAAAGGCAAACAAGGTCTCTACTATTCCACAAGAAAGAACAGGAAAAGATGCAAATTTTGCCTCAATTACAGCTAACTGGTCACTTTTCAACTACCAGCAACTAAAGCTAAATGTGAAGTGCTGATGTGGGATAACTCACTATTCTAAATGAAGTAACAACTACTATATACTATATCTCCCTATACTAGACAAAACATAACTTTTGATAAAAGCTATTTGTAACAATATTAAAATTCTTAAAATGGAGATTAAACATGAAATATCTTTTTCATTTATTAGCATAAAGAATACACAATGCCTATGTTTCATATAGTATGAGTACATTATATGCCACATAATACATCACACAATGGTCCCATAAGAATGTATCACCTGACACAAAAAACATCTTAGTGTGCGTAAGTACTACATACTTGATATTCCTACACTGTCAAAATCATCTCACAACACCTTTCTCAGAACATGTCTCTATTGTTAAGTGAAGCACAACTATAGAGGATAAAAAGCTAAAAAGAAGAGTTTTCATACTAGAAGAGCCAATACAACATTTCTTAATTAGGCTACCAAAGCAAACCTGACACAAATCAGAATGCCTACCTACATCATCTGACTCAGTAACCTGTTCTTAGATGAGGTAATTCTTTAAATCAATGATCTTCAATATTCTGCAAAGAACCATGAAGCCATCAGCTGCTATTAAAACCACCTATTCACACCCCTAAATGCATTAAATCCTTCAAATAAGGCAGCTAATCATTCTGCCTTTCTAATTAGTAAACAGAAGAAATGGCACAATACCTCTATGCCAAAAATATCTCTGTGATATGTCTTTCATCAACTAAAAGCTGCAGTCTTTGCTGAAAGCAAACTCTGGCTTTCACTTATGTCCCCAGTATTTAGTACATACCCAGCACATAACAGAGACAAATAAGTGAGCAAGTGCGTGACAGAAACAAATAAATCCAATATTCCTAAATTCAGTTTAATTCAGGCATGGTAGTGCATGGCTGGGGTGAGGCAGGAGGATCACAAGTTCAAAGTCAGCCTAGACTACCTAATGAGTTCAAGTCAGCCTAAATTACACAGGGCAATCCTGTCTCAAGAAAAAAAAAAAAAATCACAAAAATAAAATCTTGGGTTGCTTCTGAGGAACTAAAATTAATTTCGTGAAATGACCAAAACCTTATGAGAAAAAAAAAAAAAAAAAAAACCTTAAACTGGCTGGGGAGATAGTTCAATGGTTTAAGCGCCTGCTTGGCAAATGCCAAGGACCCAGTTTCAACCCTTGGTACTCCATGCCATGCCAGAGCTGGAACCCAAGGTGCACCAGGCTGACCACCAAAACCAGACATGGTGGCATATACATGTAATCCTCATGCTGGGGAGGCTCAGACAGGAAAATCACTGAGTCCGAGCTGCATAGCAAGACCGTGTACCAAATAAATTAAAAAAAAAAAAAAAAAAAAAACACAACCTTAAAACCATTTACTGCTTTCAAACCTTGACCTATAACACTTTAATCAAGTAAGTTATCAAGCTGATTTATTTACATAACTGCTTAGAAAGCAAAGCACTTTGATAGTGTCAAGTTTTTAAACTGCCTTTCAAAAGCAGTTGTCATTTGGAAAAAATCATTTGTTTTCTTTTAAGCTATAAAAAATAAGATATATTCATAAAGACAGGTTCAAAGATGAAAAATAAAATTACTGCTATGCTTTTCTCCCACTCTTACTTTTTGGATTCAGTTATAATTTCTTTATATGTGCTTCTTCTAACCCACCATGCAGCTAGGCATGTTGGCATGCGACTGTCATCTCAGCACTCCAGAGGATGAGGTAGGAGGGTCACCATGAGTTTGAGGCCAGCCTAGGCCACAAAACCAGCCCATCATGCAAGAAATAATAGATCTCATGCTGTGGCAGCAATCCAGGCGCCCTCCGTAGAACCACGTTCCAAGTAATTTCTCAATGTCTATGTTTAAGACATGTACTTCCACAAAATAAGGCCTAATCCGTTTAATGATCCTTAGAAGGGGATTCTAAGTCCTTCCCATCCTCACCTCCAGAATTCTCAACACACAGATGCAGACTTAAGCAAAACGATTCCAAAGGATGAGAAACTGACCTAAATTTAAGGAAAGTTATCCCACTAGTTTTACAACTCCTAAATTTGACAGTACAAGACTAGAAGAGGAATGCAGTGTCTGGACTCTAATGTCTGCTCTACTATTAGGTAAGTGAGTAACTAAATCTAATTTAGCTTCAGTGTCTCCATTTGTCAATAAAGTATTACCTATATCAAAGGCCTGTAAGGCTCCAAAATTCAACTAAATCCAGTAAAATGCTTTTTTTTAAAAATTCAACCAAATGCAAGGTGGAGATGGCCAGCGAGATAGCTAAGGCATAAGCACCTGCCTGGCAAGCCCAACATCCTGCATTTGATCCCTAGTACCAAAAAAAAAAAGTAAAGTGGAAATGTTTCAAAAACCCATGTATCCTCTAACAATATTAAATATAATTTCTTCTGCAAGACAAAGATAACATTTCTGATGATTACTATCTATGCAAACATGATATGACAAAATCATTCATCAGCCACACACTTGACCTGACTACTCCACAAGTATGTCACAGATTCACAGACATAACCAAACGAGCAGAAGCCAATGTCATGTATCATTCACCTCCTGCTACAATACTTGTGTTCCATCTTCGTTCAGAAGGGCAAACCTCCTCTCAACAGCTGCATATTTACTGCTGTCACTTGAATTAAATTCCTAAAGTTTATAAGCCAAGCCACAGAAACTTTTAAAGTTACTTTTAATAATTCAATACCAATATTCATTGGCCAAAATCTAGCATATTAACAATAACCTATTTCCAAAATACCAGCCCAATCTCATCTCTTTCTAAGCAAACAAGATGTGAAACTAGGGGGCTGGAGAGATGACTCAGTAGAATAAGCACTTCCCTGGCAAGCACAAGTGTCTGAGTTCAATCCCCAGTTCTGCCAAAAAAAAAAAAAAAAAAAAAGGTGAAGCTGTTATTTAGTTCTAGCAGTGTACTCTCATCCATTTCTCTAATAAATCTCAGTTATTAGAAAGTTGTTCTATTGTTATCAAAGTAAAGTTAGGTCCAAACATGGGGAAATGCTGATTCCAAGTTTGGAGTTTTTAATATAGTTACATTGGCACTAAAATCATCCAATCAATTAAGTGATCGATCTGCATTTCTTGATAACACTGTCACCGAGCAAGACTTATCTAGGCAAAATTCAGTTATACTTTTATTTACTTTGTACTCCAGGTCAAAACCCTGGCTGAAAATCAGCTGACTGGGTAGTTTCCTTCAGGGTCATTATGACATAGGTGGCCAAGTTTAACAGAATCCATGACCAGACTTCTCTCTCTACATATGACTTGAAATAATGAAAAATAGACAACATGGGAAGTGTTTGGAGTCTCTAAAAATTGCTCTAAGATTATGTTCTAACATTAGTTCTTCTAATTATACTCTGAAAATCTGAGTTCATTACAGACTACTTCACCATTGATGATGGGAAGTAAGTCAGAACAGTGTTAATGTTGGTCTAATTGCACCAAAATAGATCTATGGTAAAATTTTTTGAGCAACTAAAGTAGCCTAAAAATTATCAGAGTTAGACATGGTGGCACATACCAGTTATCCCAACTATTCAAGAGGCTAAGGTAGGAAAATCAAAAGTTTGAGGCCACTCTTGGTAAGCTATCAAGCCCCTGTCTCAAATTAAATAAAAAAGAAAGAGGGGGCTGGGATGTATTTCAGTGGCAGAACACATGTCTCACATATTCAAGGCTATGGGTTCAATCCCTAGTATCAAAATATTAAAAAAAAAAAAAAAGGAAAAGGAAGAAATTATTGAATCTAAGCCTGTCAATGATGTCAAAGCAAGAGTTCTTAAGAAATCAAGTCTTTGGGCTGGCCTGATAGCTCAGCAGACTTAAAGCACCTGCTTAGGCAGAGCACTGTAGGGTTCAATCCCCAGCATGGCATGCCGGCCCCACCCGCAGGTCACATTGAGATGTAGAAGGAGACTGGGCATATGCAATCCTAGCATTTGGGAGGCTGAAAACAGGAGGGTCACTATGAGTCTGATCTACACAATGAGACTCTATAGACCCTGTAGACCCTGTCTTAAATACAGAAAAAAAAAAAAAAAGTCCTAACACAGGTCCTATTATCCCACAACAGATATTCATGCTTAACTTACATTTTATCTCATAATACTAAAATTTCATACCACGAGTTATTTTGTTTTGTTTTTCATATATTTTATCTTGATTCTACAGAAGAGTAATAATCAATTACAAAAACATATTCTTGGGTTATCAGCCAACGTATGTCAAGTAGAATAACAGCTAACTTAACTACAAAATTTACTTAAAATACATAGAATGCACTGCTATAAATATAAGTACAACATCTGGCTCCAGGTAACAAAGCTACTTTCATATCCCAACAGATGGCCCACAGTAATAATGCTTTGCTGATCTGGTTATAACAAATTCTATTAAATCAAAAATCTTGTACAGCAGATGCCTTTTCCAATTTCAGTGTAAGTCCATCTCTTTAACCAAAAGACTATGCTTTATTATTACTTGTGCACTAAAATCCAGTTACACCAATTAAGATGGTCAAAAATTTTGAGTTATAAAATGCCACTGTGGTATACTATTTTCTGACTTTTGGAGTGGATAAAGTAAAAAAATACCTCCCTCTGACTGAAAGGCTAACTGTTCAAAGTGGAGGGAAAAGATTTCACAGTGAAAGGAAGGCTAAAGAGAGGTAAAAACAGCATTAGCTGTCTCAAGCCCAGGTTTCCTAATAGCAACTATTTGGAAAGCAAAATGACTAACAAAGCCAACAGCAAAGAGCAGTGAAAATAATGTGATTTCTGAGCTGAAAGACTATTAGTAAAGACAAACAATAATAATGTACCTGAACATCTAAACAACATGGATCTTTGAATACTAAAATGTTAGGTCCATTTTTAAAGAAAACGTGGGTGCAATGTCAAGTTAATTTTGCTGAAATCCCATCTTCATATTTCTGGTCATGCTCAGAATTGAAATATTACCCTCTTTTAACTTATGACTAGTAAACACAACAGTTTAGTGATGAAGAGCAACTAAGTTCCATAAACAGACTACAAAGGTTCAAATCCTGCTTCTTTCCATTCCTAGCTATGTACCTTTGGCCAAGTGACTTAATCCTTCTGTGCCCATTTCCTCATCTGTTAACACTTTGATGCTAATAAAAATCTACCTCTCAGGGATTGTAAAGATTATATAACAAAAATTTTTACATTATTTTTGTGCCAAGAGTAAGACCTCAAAAAAAAGCTATTATTTATCACTACCACCATCATCGTCACCATCTTAATTTCTATAAAAGTTCTGAAAGAAAAGAAATACAAAGCGACTTGTCAAAATAAATAAAGTGACTTGTCCAAAACATAGAGCAAGTTAACAAAATCTGTCAGTCTTTAAATACTAAAGACTAATTAAAATTCAGTGACTACTCAATCCCTCTAAGTCACTAGAAACTTTAAAGAGGATCCTCTAAATTAGAACAGCAGCATACAGTAAAAGAAATCACTGCTCCACTGACTCAAGTGTGCAAGTCACCCAACCCAAACTTCAAACTGCTTTTATCTTACATTATAGTTACAGTAAGATGCAAAGAGATAATACACAAGAAAACATACCCAAACCATTAAAGCTCTACATAAACAGAGCCCACATCTTAGTCACTTTTATACCCCTAATGCCTAATGTATACCAGAGGTTGTAATCTACAAGGAAAACTACAAGACTGTAATGTGATGAACAGATGAAGATGGAGAAATAACCCTAAATGTCCATCAACTGATGGTCAAAACTGCAGTACATTAATGCAGTAAAATATTACTTGACCATGAAAAGAAGTACTGATATATACAACACGGTTGGATCCTTGCAACACATGCTAAGTGAAAGAAGCCATACACAAAAGACTATGAAATAAAAACAGCATGATGACTCCCTTTATAGAAAATGTATGGAACAGGCAAACCACAGAAATGTTAAGTACATTAACGACTTGCCTTGGACTCTCCCATGTATGGAGTGGACGAGGTGACTGCTAATGCATACAGTTCCCTCTTTTATGACACTAGGAATCGAGAACCCAGGCCCTTGCACTAAGACAATACATTTTTTGAGACAGGGACTCATTAAATTGTTAGGTTGCCCAGGCTGGGTTTATTCTTGCTATCGCCCTGCCTCAGCCTCCTAGAGTGCTGGGATTACAGGCACGTGCCACAACGTTCAGCCAAGTTTCTTTTTGAAATGATATTCTAAAACTCACTGTGGCTATGGTTATCCTCCTCTGTAAATACATTAAAAACTCTTGAATTGTATACTTCGTATATTTTAAGTGAGTAGATTCTATGGAATGTGAACTTTATCTCAATACATAAAGCTTTCTTTAAAAGATTACGTTTACGAAGAGAACTGCTAAACTGTAACTGTCTCTAAAACATGTTTTTAATAAGAAACAGTGGTGAGCTCTGACGTGAACAAAACTGAGACTGAGGAAGGCATTAGGAGAAAATAAAAATTACCACACAAGATCATTACATTTCTAGAAATCCTACATGTATCTTTCCTTTCAAAAATCTATGCTTACAAATCACATCCTCCTGGTCTAGCTCAATAGTCATTGTTTCTGAACTGGAAGACTGAATTTGGTGCTATCAACAACCTTTATGGGAAAATCTTATCTTTGGTTTCTGTGCCATGGACATACTTTCTGATTCTTCTCAAAATGTTTTACCTGTTAAGTCTATTATGTGACTCAAAATTCCAAACCTTGAAGCTTTCTCTACTATACTGCTTCCCTCCCAATACATATCTATTCACCTTTTACTACCATCTATAGTCCAGTCACTGCAAAATCTACATTTCTCTATTTATACAATGACTAAATACAAAAGGTTTTAATAATTTGCCTTAAGTCCCTATGATTAAATGACCTTCTGATGCTTCAGTAAGATAATACACAGTTCAGAAAAATGTCTGGTATAGGTTAAGTATTCAATGTTAGCTATTGTTTTATTCTCAACCAGAATCTTACGTCAGGCCATCTTATTCCCACTTTCTTTGGAGAATGAGAGTACCCCATCAAACTAACCTCTCTGTCCTTGAAAGAGCCTGCACTAACACCCTTACCAATCCCAAATTCACTTATTCACCAATACAGATTCTCTCTGACAATCAAGATATTTCTCTGTCTTTGCACATGTCCCTTCAATTTCCTTAACACTCTTCTCCCACTCTGCAAATTTTTCTCACCGTCACATATACCTGTGAACTTAGTTGCATTATTACCCCAAGCAGGAGTTGGATGCTGGTGATTTTGTAGGTTGTCTGTTTGGTTCTGGTTTTTTGAGACAGGGTCCTCTTCTGCAGTGGAGGCTGGCCTTGAATTCACAGCAATCCTCTTGCCTCAGCCTCCCAAGTTCTGGGATACAAGCCTGTACCACATCTGGTTGTTTGGTGATTTTGATGTACATGCTGCTTCTCCAACAAAAAAAACTACAATTTTTCTTTCAACAAAGGCTGGAGTTTCTGAGACCTGTATTTTAGCCCTCCGTGTTTTTTTTTGTAAGACTTGACAAATAGGCAGCCCCATACTTTGCAGAAGCATAGTACACAAATGTTGACTGACACTAAAAATATGTATTTCAGACTGTATTAAAAGATATTCACTACTTTCCACTGCCCCACCCATACTTAGCATAGTGAAAGCAGACAGAAACTATTACATACTTTTATTCTTTTTTTGTTTTTTGCTTTGTTTTGTCTTTTTTGAGACAGTCTCACTATGCAATTCAGGCTGGCCTTAAACTCACTTTGTAACCCTGGTTGGTCTCAAATTCCTGCCTCAGCCTCCAGGGTGCTGGGATTACAGGTGTGTGCCACCACACCTAGCTAGTATTTTTATTCTATGTAGAAGAAAAAGGGAGACTATACTAGCAATTACACCCTATAAGAGGAAATAAAACAATTACTAAAAATATATTCAAGGCTGGCACAGTGGTACACACCTGTAATCCCAGCATTCAGAGGCTGAGGCAGGATGATCCCAAGCTCTAACCCAGCCTGGGCAACTTTGCAAAACTCTACTTCAAAATTAAAAAAATTTTCTAAAAGGTTTGAGATGTAATTCAATGTGAAGGTCCTGAATTGAATTCCCAATAACACATACACACACAAACATTTTAATTCATCCTCAAAAAGACTACACAATATGAAATACAACAGAATGCTAACCAAATAGGCAGAGTGACTTGGAAAGAGTAAAATTTATTTCACCCAAACTGATTAACTAAAAAAGCCAAAATAATTATGTTCTGGTTTCATCCAAGAAATATCTCAAAATGGAATGAGAAACTCTCTAGTATCCTCAGCAGCACAAAGCCAAGAATAAGATTCTCAGTAACTGCAACACAAAACCAAAAATAAGAAACAACTTTTCAGATTTATGTAAAAAAAAAACTAAAAAATTCAACCAATCTATTTGAAAAACCTGGAAGATTTACTAATTTTCTATAAGTATGTGCTAAGGTCTAGAAGGAATGAAAGGGTTCTCTCAGTGCTAGAGCAGTCTCTTCCCCGTAAAGAGAGCAATCTGGGGTGTCAAACAGCTGAACACCAGACCGTGGAAATCTTAACATGGAAAGGACCGTAAGGAAAGAAAAAACTATACAAAATGCGTGGTTCTAAACCGGTATTTAGAGTCCAAAGTACTCAGAAAAGCGAAATGAAAGGGCTTCAACAAGAGAGGTAACCAAGTACACCTATATGACAAGCATGCTTCTTCACGAGAGAACAAAATAGAGTAGAAGGAAAAAAAA
>NDGN011107198.1:0-11077 GCA_002564285.1 Tympanoctomys barrerae | reverse complement strand
AAAAAAAAACAAATGGCAGGTTCCTTGGCAACTCACTTGGGTTCCCTTGTGTTACTGTCTTGGACAGTTAACTTTCCTTCCCTCAATAAATATATTCTGCTAAAAAAAACTGACTCAACAAATAAAAAGTGCCCTGTCTTCAGTAAATTCATAGCCTTAAAAATTTTAAAGGAACTGACAATTCCAGTGCTGTGGAATTAAGTGCTGCTATACAGCTCTCAGGGTATCACTGGATAAATTGCATCTAAGCCAGGCTAAATCACTCAAGATTTCCAGACAATGGTAATTGTCTATGTCTCTAGGAGTAAATATTGGTTGGTTTGATTTATAAAAGTTGGAAGCAACTCTTAGCCAGTGAGCACGGATATCATGTGTCCCAGAATTATGAAAGAGTGTATCTTTTACATACAATAGCTTTGAGTATAATTGGGGAAAAGAGAAACACTTCTACAATGTTGGTGGCAATTATCAGCAACCAATATGGAAATCAGTGTGGAGATTTCTTCAGAAAACTAAAACTTCTAATTTCTCTTGATACAGCTAGGCCCTTCTAGGTAGGTATCTTTCTAAAAGAATGAAAGACTTCATATTCAGTGATCTATGCACACAAATGTTTGCAGCAACATGATTTATAATAGCTAAGTCTTGGAAGCTGCCCATTTGCCCATCACCACATAAATGAGTAAAGATAAAGGATTATTTACACACAATACAGTGCTGTTCTGCCATGAAGAAAGATAAACTTGAGTCTTTTGTAGGGAAATGAATGGACCTTGAGACCCTGATGTCAAGTGAAATAAATCAAACTGTTGAACTATTGCATGGTTTCTTATACATAAGGAAGGCAAAATACAAATAAAGGGCAAGATAAAATAATTGATGCTAGAAAGTAGGGAGCTATATCTTTCTCCAAAAGGAAAAGAAGCAAGATATGGAAGCAGGGGGAAGGCACAATAAGTGAAGGGGATCAGAAAAGAATGAGGATGTGTCAGGTCCATGCATCAAGTTCCCACAGTGCATGCAATCCCTGTGGGCTGCAAACACATACTAATACAAATCAATTTTAAAAGGAGTAAATAGTTTATGGACCAGAAAAGAACTGATATCAAACCAGCCAAGCAATTTAGAGGACCCATCAGAGGAGGGTCTCTGTATATTCACCACATACGGACTGGATACTGCAAGCTCTGAGAAAGGGATGCAGGATTTGAATCAGGGAAAATATACAGTGTGACATTAGTCAGGAGGCAAGACACACAGTAAGGAGCTTATTTCAATAGCAGAATGACAAGGGCTTTTGGTCACATGGCAGAATCAGGGTGGAGCAGAAAGAAGCAGGTTAAAGAAACATAGCTGGAAAAATTGATAGGACTTAGGTGACTGGAGTGGAGAAGCAGGTAGGGAAATTTGTAAGCTCTCCTTTAAAACAAAATTTGTACATTCTCTTTAAAACAAAATTAAACAAAAAATTATATTCTTTATATTTCCTAACAGGCTCAGGTTCCTTTTAATTTTATATTTCATAGAAATGATATAACAAGATGTGTTGGCCTCATTCTGCTGAATTAATGAATAAACACCGTATGAGTTTATCTCCCTGGGATAGTATCTTTTAATTTTGAATACATTAGCATCTCTCTTTGTATGAAAAAACCACACCTTTATTTTAGCACTTGCTTTATTTCAGACATATTAGAAAAATATGAATAAATATAATTATTAGTTTAGATGTATCAAAACAAGTCACATCATTTAAATAACCAGAGTAAACTTTCTTCTGGTTCCCGACAAACTAGTCCATGAATACTTGCTTGTAAATGCGAGCTCCCACATTTGCTTCCCTTAGCAATGTGACAAATGAATTGGAGCCAGCACAGGAAGGATAATAAAAATGGAAGGAGTTTTGTTCCAGGTGTTAATGAGTAATGAATGGGTGTTTCCGAGCACACCCAGCAATGAGTTATTTCAATAGCTCTTCAGTTACAACCTGTTAACAGCAGAAGACCTCTAAGAATTTAGGAAAGATGAAGGTGTTGGTTGTGGCTGAAAAAAACCTAATTATATTTTATTTCTCCCTCTCCCCTCTTCATGTTAAGAAAACAGGCCCTAAATGCACGAATGGAGAAGGATGTTTATCTTTCTTTTTCAGGGGTGATCTACCTAATACTTACAAATAGGATCATACATGCTGCAGCTAATTAGTCAAGGAGGAAATTAGTCCAAGAAAATTAATCACGTGCGTTCACTGTTAAATTTTAGTGTCTTGTGGTTCAGAGATTATTTAGTGGCTTCTACTGCATTCTAATTTTCTGCTACAATAAATTCAGCCATGATGATAAGAACGGCTTGGTAAGGCCTTGCCTTAACTTTCCCACTGTCCTCCCACTGGTGGACGCTTGGCAGGTGGCCCAGAACGTACTATATCTGAACAGAAGCCTTCAAGCTAGGTTGGGAACAACTTCACTTCCTTCCCCTTCAGAGCACTTCCGGTGGTGTAGAAACCTGGAGCAGGTGTGCAGAAGGCAAGCACCAAGTAAGTTCAATGCCGGATATTTCTTCCTTACCTACATGACTGCATTAAGAACCTTGAGGTGTATCCATATATTAAAAGGTATTTTTAAAATTGCAAATATTGATCAGCGGTGTGGAAATGGCTTTTCCTCTTCCTGTGTCTTCTGTGGTGTGGAGGGACTGGTAACGGTGCGGGGCAGATCTTACTCTCAGAAAGGCCAGACTCAGTGAACACGCCCGTAAGCTGACGGAGAGAGTCACAGCCAGCACTTTCATTAGAAAGTAAAGCTATGGAGTGAACAGCTTAGCACAGCGCTTCAGAGTCTGTAGTGTGCTTTCTTGTGCGCTGTTTTATGCCATTCTTATGTCTGTTCTCTAAGTCATGTTTCCTTATTAATAGAAAAAAGAAGATATTTGATTCACCCAAAGCTCATAGCTAGAAAACTGAATTTAGCTGGCAACTCAAGTGTTTTGCTCTCTTTCTTGCACCTCACATATTTGTTTTACACGTTAGCATGTTTCAGAGTGAGGCTTAAAGGGATAAATGGGCAATCTTCACAAATTTCTCCTACTAGCATTGCTCTGCAAAGATAAAAAAAAAAAGATAAAGTCAAATACTGTTATGTACAACTGTATTCAACCTTGCAAGGACCAGAGAAAGCAAGCGGCTATGTACAGCTCAGTGTATTTGTATCTTCGTTTCCTCAGTGAGGAAATGGGGAGATCCCATTTTGTACCATTGTTGCATTCCAAGTAATATATTAAAGCACTTAGAACCTTGGCTGGGGAGATAGCTCAATGGTCAAGTGCTTGCCTGGCAAGTGCAAAGTTCACTCTCTGGTGCCACATGCCAGGCTAGCCACCGAAACCAGGTGTGGTAGTGTACACCAGTAATCCCAGTGCTGGGGAGGCTGAGACAGGAGGAACTCTATGAGTCTTAGCTGAGAAGTGAGACCCTGTACCAAATAAATAAATAAATAAATAAATAAATAACTTAGAAAATATTTTCTCACACATAAGTGGTGAAAGATTTCTTTTGGACAGCTTACTATAATGTTTTCCAAAGTACAGATTATAAATGTAGAATGACACTGAGTCCTCCTAGCGAAATGGTAGATATAAATTTAATAACTCCACATGATATTAAAAACAGATGAAAAAAGAAGACCAGCTTATCTTCTATAATGCTTTAAAACGATGATATGACGGTGAGCCAAGTAGCTCAGTGGACTAAAGTGCCTGCTTAGGCAGAGCACAGTGTCCAGGGTTCGATCTCTGGCATGTCCTGCCAGCTCCACCCCTGGGGCAAGAGAAGACAGCAATTGAAACTGGGCATAGTGACACATGCCTATAATCCCAGCTCTTCGGAGGCTGAAAACAGTAGGATCATTAGGAGTCTGATCTAAATAGTGAGACCCTGTAGACCCTGTCATAAAATATGAAAATAAATAAATAAATAAAAGAAAACTATGGTATGAAATAGCAAATATAGCTGAAAAAAATATACCATAATGAAGAACTGTGAAATCTACAGGTGAATTTAGTACTGTAACAGAAACTCACGTTTGAACAGGCCTCTCTAGACCTCATCCGGTGTGGACTTTTATATACTTGGATGGCCAGTTTTTCTGAAATATTGTTGTATAATATACATTAATACCACATGCTCTATTAAAATTCTAGTGATACTGTACATTTTTCACTATTATTGAAAAATATGGATTCTTGAAACAGTTATTTTGTCATTTCTTTTAACATTGGATTTTTTTTAACTGTATTTTAGGTAAAGGTCAGGGTCTCACTACTAAATTGGACTCATAGTCGTCTGCCTGTTTGCAGCCTCCCAAGTGCTGGGATTACAGGCACCACCACAGCACTGTAGGCCTGGGGGATCGAACCCCTGGCCCCTGTACCTGCTTGCAGGCACTTTAATCTGGATTAATTTAATGAGAATATTAAAGAATAAAATAGAAAAGAACAAGTGAAAGTGATGTGTGTATGCACAAGTGCACACACACTCATGCGGAAGTAACAGCACACCCAAGGCAAGACAGCCATGTGATAGTGAACTTGCTTACTCATGAAACTAAATTCTAATCACAGAGCAGGTTTGTAAGTGATAAAAACAGAACCTGCAAATAGCTCAAAACAAACCTGATTCTCTTCATATACTTTATTCAAGTGAATGCTCTCTGAAAGAAAAATAAATGATTCTCCCTTTCTCTTATGATGCCCAATAGTTAATTTTAGACTGTTAATTTTGTAAACATTGATTCTAATGATTGATTATGTAAATACGCATTTATAAAATTGAAGGTAATTACTTTCCATGTAACATTTATTTATTTTCTTTGTGATAGTAAAATATACAAACAGAAACACCCCAAGAATTCCAATTTACAATGATGTATGTTAGACTTAGCATAATTACTGTGTGATATTTATGATCTTTATGAGCTTTATTCACTTACACAAGAGATGAAGCCACACTTGCATTCGGCTTTGTTTGATCATGAAATAGCTGAGTGATTAGGGGCAAGGGCAATTCTACTCCTTAATTAATTGCCAAGCTAGTAAAGTGAAGCATGTCATCCTTTCTTACCCTTAGATAATTCTGTACCACTCTCCACTCCACCAAGCCACTTGGCCCACACTTACACTACACCTAATATGTCCCCACCTGGACTAGTCTTGCTTGTTCAGCAACTGCATAGCCAAACCATGCTGAATTCCTCTCCACAGAACTTTTACCTCATCTGTCCTACTTTTTCTCAAAAGGGGACTCAACTTTCAACTCCAACATTACACAAGTGTCCAACAAATTATGAAAATATAATAAATACAAAAACATTCTCCTGCAGGATTAGAAATGCTTTCAGTTTTCCTTTGTTATACTAATACTTCTGGTGTATTAATGAGAAATAAATAGTTCTGTGGAATACCTAAGCTTCCTTACTCAGAGGCTTGTGAAAAGTTATGGAGAAGATGAAAATGACTCTAGTATTTTATAAGATATTTTAATGGTATGTAATATGGATTTATGATCATTTTGGGAAAAATGAATACACCCAATTGTAGTTAGAGGGACAGGATTTTCTACTTTCCCTTCCAGCTCTCAGTGCTCAAGGCAGGGTGGGTGTGGGGAAATTTTCCATGTCATTGCTCCAAGGATGGATGGAACTTCAGTGTACCAACCTGGCGTGCCATTAGTGCTGTCCTCAGCATTCCATATAAGGGGTTGGGGGGCCACCCCTGTGAAGGAGAATTTAAAGAAGTCTAGAGATTATCCCCACAAGGATTTGCACATACGATTTTCCAGGAGAAAATTTAGTTTGACAAACAGTGGTGAAAATATATGTCAAATAATTTTGTTTCTGTAACCCAGTATGTGTTTCTCCACTTACCTCATCAACATCCACGTCACAGGTTTTATATAAATATAAATATATACCTAGGTAGAAAGTTGATTTATAGACAGAGAGACAGACATACATTTAGAGGTAGATAGAGGGATGATTTTTTAAACTAGTATTTCCAAATAATTCCCTCTGGAACTCATCCAACCAGGCACATTCACGTACATACTATTTTTTCCAATGTGGAGATTCTTTTTACTTTCATAGTCTAAAGAAACCCAATTAACCCAGAACAAAATCATCTTCTACCTTTGGCCTCGCCAGTGTGTATACGTGTGAAAGAGTGTCATGTAGAATTTGTGCTGTCAAATGAAGACCGACACAGAATGCATCTGAAAGATTCTAAGAATAGAAAGCCAAATAGTACAAGCCTCAGTAATTCTAATTCATTTTAGTCTAAACTTCAGAAATATCAAAACAAAATTTCAGCTTTTTTACTTTTTAAATAATATTTACTTAACAAAAGAAGACCATTTAGTGGGCTTCTTAGAATCATTAGAATTTTATGAAGAAGCTGATTGCTTTATGAATGAGTTGCTCTTGAGCATGCCAATTTTGTTATCTCAGAGAGAGTGAGAGAATTCACTTTCGTTGAAAAAGCACTACTCTGAATGCACAGCTTTTAAGAATATTTATTGAAAGCTTCTAACCTATATTGTGTATATGGCAAGAACTTCAGGCCAAATCCACTTCAATTTGAAATCTACTATTTCTGGTAAGTAAGCATATGTGTGTACATTTTGACACACATAAGCAGATACACACTAAAAGAAAAAGTCTGATATATTTACTGTTTAAAATTAAATCTGATCTCCATTAGAGAAAAAGGCCAGTCTCCAATTCTGATCTTTCTGAAGATCAAGCAAAGGTAATAGAATCCTAGCAGGTGTCTAAATATTTTTTTTTTTTACTAATACATCAAATAAGATTAATGTGATTCAGAATCTAGGTACATGAAGCATCATCCGTTCATAATGAGAAACAAATTTTCTCTGGTTTATGTTTATGCTTGTGTTTATGTTACACTCTATTTTTGTACACTCAATTGGTTGCCAGAAGGAATTTAAATCTGTTCACAGCTGAAAAATATGATAGCTTTTGGGTCTAAGCCAAATGAGAAATCCGTTAAAATGGCATTGGATCCTGGTAAAAATGAGACGGTATGTGAAAACAAAAATGAACATGTGGAAACAAAATTCCCATTTATAAGTCTAGAAGGGAATAAATATTTTGATAAATTATCACACACAGTAATGTGACAAAAGTGAAATTTAATTTTGCTTTCATTCTTGATTAGTGTGTTTGGTTTCCATCGGTTACCCATATTACTGGAATCTCATTGTTTATTGACATTTCTCGTCTTCTCCTGTGAGAATTCTGCTCAAATACATTTCCACTTTATTGTTTTGTTTGTTGTCAACTATTGCATTTATCTCATTTCCAGATGTCCACAAGGATGGAAAGGAAATCGGTGCCACATCAAGTTCAACCCCGACAGCACCAGTTTTACATACACACCACACAGTAGGTGACATGTCTAAGGAAATTATTTGTTTTGTGGCCATGAATATATTTTCCTGCATATTTATCTTTTCAACTGGTTTGGAATTTCAGACATATGGATTCTTTTGGGTATTGGACTCGCATTCCTGATGGCTCATATTACAATATCCATCATCTGTTTTCTTGCAAACAGAAAAGTATCAGTAAGGTAAGCAAAGCTTTTAATTATTGAAACACATACATACACAGCAAAATAATTTTCTGAAATATTTCACTCGCTGTATTTTCTTTGCTCCTGTATTATATTGTGAAATTTTAATGTTTCCGTACTTTATTGTTTTTTGTTTTCCTGGGCAGATGTTGAAACTACCTAATAATAATTACTCTTCATTTTTTAGAGGAAAATAATGAAGTCTACTTCTTGTATTATTATTTGTGGCCTTTTAGAATCACAAAAAAGAGGGGAACCAGGATCTGGACACATACTGTTGTGGTTTGTCTCTGGATGTTCTCCAACTGCCTCATGTAGTCATGAAGAGTGGGCTTTTCAGAGGGGCTGATTCTAGAGTTTGTGAGTGGGTCATTGTCTAGTGCTGGGACTGTGGTGGAAGTGTTGCACCTGTCCTAGGGCATGTAGCCTGTGTACTATTCAAGGGAGGGAAAGAAGCTCGCTCCTCCCTTTTGCCCTCTTCCCTTCTTGCTTTTGCTCTCTTTCACTACCATGAATGGCTGGCCCTCTGCCATGCCACCCTAACCAGCTGAGTATGGACTGAAGCCTCCACAAACTGTGAGCAAAATAAACCTTTCCTTCCTTAATTATTGGCATCAGACATTTTGTCCCAGAAACAAGAGAAAAGAATCTAGGACAGATACCATCACGCTGATGCACAAGGAAGACAGAAAAACCCTTCTAATGGCTCATATGAGGAACCTGGTCTCTCGGTACCAAGAAGACACCCATGCCCTAAGCAAAGCACAAGCAAAGTCCCACAGCTGCAGTGCAGAAAAGAACTCTGAAGGTCGAGTGTGAGCAGAACTCAGAGCTATGAAGTACCCTGGCTATTACCGATCTTCACAGGTGTGGTTTACAGTTCACCCCAGAGATGAAAGAGATTGCTTTTTTCACAAATTTAGCAAGGCAAGTACTCAAAGAACTGCATAAAATTCTAGGAAAGTAAAGAAATTAATCCTCTCCAGTACACTTGAGTTTGCAGTCAAAGATAAAGACCATCTTCAACAATGAAATGTCACATAGCAATGCACAATGTGTAATCTTCCTCATGTGAACTCATACATCCTACCTGATGAACTCTCCTCAGGTCTCCAACTTGCCCTGATGTTAATTCACAGACACCCATCCTGGTTTCATGATCTGGGAGATAGTTGTCAAACTATGATGTTCATGACCAAAAAGATATAGCAAATTTAATCTGTTCTCAATGAGCTCTTGTCTACATATCAATCCTTTAATTTTTATATGCCTAAATAACCCAGGCAATGTGTAGTTTAAATATTGCCTGGTTTCTCCTATATGAGAAAATCATGGGTGTGTGTGTGTGTGTGTGTGTGTGTGTGTGTGTGTGGTGTATGCATACATATATTAGATAAAATATATGATAGATATCACATACATATGCTGGATAAATAAGAAGTAGGGAGATTTTTCTCACATGAATGAAAGAATAAGAGATGGAGGGAAAAGCAAGAGCGGGATGGAAAAGAAAGAATTGAGATAGGAAATGATGAAAATGGAGCTTTTGTAAATGCAAACGGGGCCAGAAGTCGACAGAAGCAGGGAGGGGAAGGATTTTAAAAAATTAAGGTGTATTATGACCCTATAAAATTTTCAAATATAATCATTATGCACTAGAAATACGTGCTAATAAAAAATATGAATGATAAGCAGTCTGAATTTAAAGAAGTTTTTTAATCTAGTGGGAGAAGGCAGAAGTATCCATGATCCTCAGGTGAAATATTAGTTGTACTAGTTGTGCACGGGTATGTATTAGTTGAAATTCTTCAGGAAAAATATTATACAATAGATTCAAAAAGAAAGGCACACACCACACACACACAATGGGAGAAAGAGGTTGATTTCTATTTTTAAGGAATTATCTCATGCAATTGTGAAACTGGTTGGCTTGAAACCTGTAAAGCCTGCTGGCAAACTGGAAATTCAAGTAAGGGTGGGGAGGGAGCCCTCAAACCAAACTCTGAAAGCCAAGCCAACTGGCCGGAAACTTCCACAGGCTTTTTATGTTGAGATCTTAAGGCAGAAACTTCAGTCTTTACCTTTGAGACCTACCGACATCATGCACACCTAAAAAAGCAAGTAGTTTCTCTTGCACATTTGCAATCAGTTGACTTTAAGCAAAGCAAAGCACAGCAAATATTCATCACATTTAAAAAATAATAACTTCACAGCTTCACAGCCACATGGAGAGCAGTGTTTAATAGAACTAATAGGTGGGGCATCCTAGTTTAAATTGGCATATCAAGTTAATCATCACAATGCATAAGCAAGGTATCACATTAATACAACTGTGAGAGGGTGTAGGAGTCCTAAATTCCATACCTTGTGCAAGTGCCTATTGGGCAGTCTGTACATTTTCGAGCTACTGAGAAGTGCCTCAGGCAAATGTGGGTGTCATAGTGTCACACCCTGAAAGAGTCACCACCTGCCCTTTCTCCTTTCTGTCACCAAGATGCACATGTACACTTCTTTATGCTTCATGTCTTCTTTTGTTAAATTCTATTTCTATTTTCTCTTCCAAATGTATTTGCACATCTTATTACAGTTCCGCTTTCCTATCCCTGCCTATGCTTTTGTTTTTCTTACCGTCACTTATTGATACACCTCTAGGTTTGTCTCTTACCCACTTTCTTCCATGAGAACATCTATATATCTTCTTCTTTTTTTTATCTGTATATCTTCTATGGGAGATATCATTCATTTCCCATGGTTCCAATGCTGTTATTAGCATGTTAATGGTTTCAGTTCTCTTTTACTAACTTTTTATTCTAGTAACATACCAAGTTTTCTGCCATTTGCTAGAATTCTCCATATGAATATTTTCCACATACTTTAAGTTTAGTATATGAAATATTAGTGCCTATTGTTACCGTTTTATATGAGTCTACCCTTTAAGATCCAACATGAAGGGTAAAATCATTATTAGAGATACAAAGCTTAGAAAAACCTGCTTTATTATTGTCCTACCAGCACAAATCAGAATTCTAATATGTAAATAACAACTTCACTTATACAAGTGTCATATGAAATTAGCTATTTCCCTCAAAAAAGAGGCTTAAAGTACTACACATGTTAATGACTCACCAAAGATTCCAAGTAATTAGAGTAAGATAAACCTCAATTTATAGACTTATTCAAGGAACCAGAATAGGCTATGTTGTCAGGAACTGGCAAGAAAGGAATTCTTGGGATTCTTGAAGTCTTTGTTCTTAGGGTAGGGCAGCATTCATGGTGAGAAGTTTATGCCTCTTTCCCAGAGAAGAATTGGAGGATGGGAGGAAGACGGCACTACCAGCACTAATCAATGAAAGGGATCCAAAACATCCATAACACAAAGGTAAAGCAGGACCTATGCAACAAAAGTTGTAGCTTTTGGGTCTGATAAGGTCAGTGA
>NDGN011107151.1:0-12552 GCA_002564285.1 Tympanoctomys barrerae | reverse complement strand
TAGTCTTTGAGGGGAGTAAATCCTGAAAGTTTATACATGAGATTAGCATCTTTGTGAAATGGTCTCTACTTGAATGCAACCCTGTCCGCTGCTGTTTCTCCTCTCCCATAGGAGGATGCAGTATTTATCTCCTCTGGAAGGTTCAGAAAGAAGGTGCCATCTTGAAAGCTGAGACTGGGCTTCCATCAGATATCAGACTTATTGGCATCGTGATCTTGGATTTTTCAGACTTCAAAACAGAGAGAAGTTCATGTCCATAATTTATAAACTACCCAGTTGGTGATATTTTATTATAGCAGCACAAAATATACACTAATTCTGTAACTCTTCAGACACCAACTATGTTTTGAGTTAATGTTGACACCAATACCTGAAGTTAATGCATGAACCCCTAGGTTAAGGGTTCATTGCCACAAGGTTACCCCCCAACACACACAGACACCAACTGATAGTCCCAAGATGTCATCTATACTTCTGACCAATGGGTCTTCATACAAATGCTAAAGGATGGGGTTCAAAGAGCTTGTAGGGTGATGCAAACATCTGTAGGCCAGGAGGTGGCATCCCCAATTGAAGCACCTGGTTCCCACAACTCCTTCTTCTAGTTTGATAATTTGCTATAATGGCTTGCAAAACTGAGGGAAACATTTAGTTATACTTACCAGTATACTAGAAAAGATACTATTAAAAAGATGGACATTCAGAAAGACAACATTTGTATGGAGGCTTAATTATATAATATGATGGGTAAAACAAATCTAGAAATAAAAGGCCTCATATATCTTGTTTTCTTTTTTAGTTTTGATGAATGAATAGTGACCCTGGCCATCAGTTGCTTTCTTGGCATATAAATAACACTTTGATCACTCTGACAATTTCAAAGTTCTTAGAAGCCTTTCTGTTAGGAATCGGACTAAGACTAAATATTATCATAAAAAAGTTCCCAAATCCCATCAATATGGAAATTATAAGGGGTTATAAGTATGTGCCAATAACTAAGCAGAGGTCAAATACATATTTCTTATTATGTCAGACAAATTAAATCCCAGGAAAAATGACATGTAATTAACACAGAAGAGCCTTACACTTCTAAGGGCATTGAAATTTGCCTATAAAATATCGTACATATCTTCAAGTAGATTGTTCATTGTTAATCTTAGGGAATATCAAACTGATATTAGTGGAGTTGATAAATGTTTAATGAATTTCTTGGTCACCAGGCAGAAACCTTTGACATCAAATCAAGTTTGGGAATTGATATCTATCAGGTACAAGAGCAGATCAGTAGAAATCTGTTCAACTCTCTTTTCTCCTGCTTTATGTATCATGAAGTTCAATAACTTGTTCTATTTCTGTAGGCTTGCTCATCAATTCTCCAGCATGCCTTTCACTGCACCTCATAGCTGGCTGCTTCCTTAGTTCCAGAATGGAAGCCCTCCAAAGCATCTGAAAATTCCCAGCATATCAAAAAATGTAAAAGCCAAAAATCTCAGCATCTTGATTTCTCTTTGTTAATTATGAATGAAATTATCCAGTTTGTAAGAGAAGACCTCCGCATGTGTACCTGGTACTAACAATGTTTACTTTTTCTCTGCATTGTCTTTCCTTTTCCCTCTACTGAAATATTCCTTCATCACTCAAGAATAAACTAATTTTTCCCACCTTAAAAATATTTTCTTAGCCCTGTTTGCTTTCTAGGTAGCAATTCAATTTTGTTCCTTATCGTAACACTTTGTAAAAAAAAAAAAAATTCTCCCTTAATACTGCTTTCAATTTCATTTCTTTCTCCTTTGAGCCATCAGAATTAGACATTCATCCCCACTATACCAACAAAATTGTTATTATAAAAGTCATGTCTAATATAGAATTCAGACAGCAAAGCAATATTCAGTAAAGGAGACTGCAAAGGACATGTCAGTGAAGTAGCAGGAAAGACAGTTTGTTGTCCTAGAAACCAACGGAAAAAATAATGCAAAAGAAAGAAATTTATGGTCAAATTCAAAAGCTACTGAAAGAGCCTTTTCTTTCAGAAAAAGCTGAAAGAAATGAGAACTGGGAAACTGCTACTGCATTGGACAATCTGGAAGTTTTAGAACCGTGACAAGAGGAAATTCCCTGGAGACCCTGGAATGAAATCCTTACTTTATGGTATTCAAGAGAGAAGGCAGAGCTAGCAGTATCACTCAGTGGTAAAGAGTTTGCCTAGCATATACAAGACCCTGGGGGAGAGAGAGGGAGGGAGAGAGAAAGAGAAAGAGATGGATGCAGATGCAGGGAGAAGGAGACAGAGACAGAGACAGAGACAGAGACAGAGACGAGTGACAGAGTTCCCAAGACTATCCCCAAATTCAATGATTAGCTACAAAGAAGAGTGCAGGACTCTATATATTTAGGGCCTCAGGTATGATTTATTTCAGTAAAAAGATTCAAAATGAAATCAACAAAGACAAAAGGTACAGGTCTTGTGGGAAAACAGGTATAAGCTTCCAAGTATCTTCCCAGTTGGAATAATACAGCAAAGAGCTGAAGGAAAGGTGGCAGAGAAACTCCTTAAAAACTCAAAATTCAAAAACTTTTACTGGGGCTAGTTATGGAGGCAGCCTCTGCCTGGTACATGTCAACATTTCTGACGCCCTGAGTGAAAGCAGGTGTTCAACAAAAATCATAATGTTTGTGTGAACAGTTTAGATACAGTGGGGCTGTCTTACAATTAATGTGCTGCAAATCTTTTCTGAAGTTCAAGTTCCATCGTAACCACACCTTTAAAAGCCAGGTCATCTATTTAACTCTTTCCCACATAAGCAGAGAATGAGGGAGGAGAAAGTCTTCCTTTCATAAATTTTGCTAGAAAGGAGATAAGGGAAGTTAGATGACAAAAGCGAAGAACATCGGCGTTTTATGGACTTATTTCAATCTTAGTTTTAGCCTGGGTGAGATTGCAAATCATTTGAATACTAACAGAGCTAATAAAGGAAGAGAGTATTCAGTGTTAAAAGAGGACAGAATACTTGAGAGGAAGAACAAAAGGGGATTAAGACACAATTGAAACACAAATCTTACAGTGGAACACAGGCTGATCTCACCCATTCTATAAGGAATTATGACTGTTAATAGACATGATAAATATATGTCTGTAACAGATACATTGTTTCTTAACAAGGGAGTTAAGTTTGGTCTCAGCTAACATGATTAAGTACAAAAAAATCAACAGTTGTCTTATTTAAAAAACTAAAGGAAGTTCCACATTCATAGTAGCAATATGAAAAACATACCTAGATAGAAACAGGTAAGATACATGAAGGACTTTTATGAAAAGCACTGCAAAATGGCATTGACAGACACAAAGCAGACGAGTAAAAATGGAGACACATTCTAATCAATATTTTTGGTAAAAGGAGGAAAGAGTGTAATATTTTCTTCTAATCAAATTTACTCACTCTAATCAAAACTATTTTTTAATTTCTTTTATTTTTTTTTTCTTTGTAGCTGGTTCAGCCTGCCCTGGGGGTGGGGCTGGCCCTGCATGTGGTACTGGGGTCCCTGACACTTGGTCACATTTTATTCCAGAAGATTTGTGAATGAGGTTACCTTACATCAATGGACTTTATTTATTTATTTTATATTTTTTAATTTTTTCTTTTTGGCAGAACCAGGGATTGAACTCAGGCCCTTGTGCTTGATAGACAAACACTTATTATACTGAGCCACCCTCCTGCCCCAGTACTGGGGTCCCTGAGCTTGCCTAAGCTTGCCTAAACAGTAGCTTTAGACCACTGAGCTATCTCATCAGCCTGATCAAAGCCAATTTGGAGGGAAGAATTTGAAAGAATTTTCAAACTTTGTATTAAATGAATTATCTCAAGTTAACTGAAATGAATTTTTTTGATTCACATCAAAATCCAAACTAGATTTTTATAAAAGGAAAATGATACGTACACCAATTATCTTGCATATATGAGGCAGATACGAGTGCTAGGTTAGCACTGGACAAAAATAAAAGTAAGTACTATTTTTTAACACTACTGTGGGATAATTTGAAACACACAAAAGTAAAACTTTCAAGACTTAAAATTACAATCATCTACAAATGTTAAAACCAGAGATAGCCGCTCAGTCTTAACATTTTATTGCATGTCCTCCCAGGCTTATTTACAATACTTGATTTGCTTAGCTTAGATGTGCAGTCTTCATTTACCAAGGATTGCTTAAGATACACTATCTTAATGTGTTGATGTTTGCTTGAAATAAACATTAAGGATATTCTAAATAGGTCTCTATCACCTTAAAAAAAAAACAAAAAACTGAAAAAGTCACTACCCCAACTCCATACAGGAACAGCCCCTGTTCTACCTGCTAGAAACATGACTCTTTTTCAGTTGGTCCTACATTTAATCAATCTTACCTGAGCAATTGTGCTTGCAATCTCATTGGCTGACCATAGTTTTGTCCCACCTCATGTGCAGATTTCCATATTTCCCACCTTAGATCCATCTGACCTCATAGATTTGCTCTGTAAAAATTCCTAGAAAACAGGTTTCTGGGCAATCCACTTGGATCCCCTTCTGTACCTCTCTCAGACAGAAGCTAACTCCCCCCCCCCAAATGTAATCTGCTCTTAACCTCCATTGTTCCTAAAATTCATTCTTCAGTTTTACAGAACACAGACTCATCCCAGGTATCTTTCAGGATGGGAATTTCTTTCCCCTATATCAACTTCTTTCCCACTCTGTTATGAGCGATCATTGCACACTTGTTACCCCGCTCACTCATGGACAGCAAAGCAAGTAGCTGTGTTGCCTCCTTGTCTCCTCATGATAAATCTACATGAGAATTTATACAAATGAAAAATTGAAAAGAGGAATTCACCAACAAGGTGAAAATTCAGAAAAAAAAAGGTGTTCATGTGGAAATGACATTCAAATATAAAGTAAATAGAGTTAGAGAAGAAATGGCTGATTATGGGAAGGCTGGACCAACTACCACTGGAGAGGAATTTAGTGAGGGCAAACTTCTACCTAAACCAGGAATGTAGTTATGCTGAAAAGGTCAAGAAGACCTGGAGGAAGTGATGCCAGTAAAAACCTTCCCATTAGAGAAACTCAAAGATATTCCTTGACATTTAAAGTACAAAAGATATCACACTGAAGCTGATCCAAACTTTAAAAGGAGCAAGACAGTTGGCAAAGACATAGAAAAGATGTTTGCTCCAAATCAAACCATATGAGAAGACAAACACTATTCAAAATGACCCTCCTGTTATTAAAAAATAAACCCCTGTGATCCCAACACTTTTAACGTTTTATATTGTAGTACACAGATGAGGTATTAATTTAACTGTTATTCTATTTATGCATATATTTAAACAGCCAAATTTAAATTACAAAACAGCTTGTATGGTCACAATGTCATCCAAGCAATGGCTGCTAGCATATCGGAGGTCCCCTGTCCCCTCCATCCTCTCTCCATCTCTCTTTCTCTTTCTTTTTACCTTCTTGCTCATTTTCATCTTTTGTCTGTTTACCATCAACATATGTACTTGTAGTGGATAGCTAACTGGTAGCCAACCCGTACACCCAGCTGAATTGAACTAGCATGGCACTGGGTGTGGGAGGCCCATCTGAGGAATGTTCCCTATAGCCGAAGAGGCAGAACAGGAGAGGCTATTCGTATGCTGTTAGGCAAGCTGTTTGGAGAAGCTGTTGGAGCTGTTGGAAGCTGCTGGCTCTTGCTTAGGCTGTTCTGCTAGAGGACCTAGTCATGCTGCCTTTCCTGATGAACTTGGCTGTTCTTGTCACTGGAGGAACTCGGGCCCTTCATTGTCACTGAGAATGGCTGCAGTTCATTTTGGAGGAACTCTAGTCCTCACCTTGAACATTGCCTCCATCTTGGTAGGGGAAGATGGTACACGGCTCAGCCTTGTGGAGAAGCTTGTCACAATGGCTTTATTGATGGGAACTCAGCTTTCCTCCTTGCTGGAGGAGCCTGTGACCTTGCTGTTGTAGAGGATAGCTGAGGTACCTTTGGGGGAGCTCAGGTGCTGATTTTGAGCATTGCTTCCTGGCTCCAGTGCAGATCCCTCCGCCTACTAGCATAGATCCTTCATCCTGCTGGCATAGCCTTTCTAGTTTCCACCTCTGACCTTTTGGCCTTTCCAGCACAGATTTCCTGCACCTCTTGTATATGATTCTTTGGGTGATTCCTTATAAAATAATATTATAAAATGTGTCCTGTATTACACGGTTCCCCTTGCAAAAACTGCAAACCATGATAGTACTGTAACAAGAATGAGGCCATAGTAAAAAATTATTTTGAATCCTTTTTGCATTCTCATATGATAAAATACTTACATTTCAATAGATACATAGATCATTTTATATTTAGTAATTGCAAAATATTCCATAAATGTGCTAATACTCACTAAACTATTCTTCCATTAGAAAAACACATTTGGGTTGGTGCTTTATGAAGTCACAGATACATGTGTGTAGTTTTTAATTTGATACATGCTATAAAATATAATATGAACTGAATTTACAGAAGTTCCAACAATTAGTTCTTCATCTTGAGGGTAGAAGAGAATAACCCAATACTCAGAATCCACATAGAAAGTACTTGTAGGTATTTTTAATTTTTGTTAATCTTTGTCAGTCCTTCTAATCTTTGTTAACCCATAAGTACTTTGGGGGTATTTTTTAATTCAATTGTTGAACTAATTTTAATATGTTGGGGAAAAGTAAGAGATCATGTCAAATTTTGACTTTACATTAGGAAGCATAAAATTTAAGGTCATTTAGCTTAGAGACACATTGAAAAGAGGCCATTTTGCAGTTCTCCAGGAACTTAGCTTATTTTATAGCAAAGGATATTGTCTCCATCTTCACAGGCTAGAAGATCAAGACTGCCCCTAAACAGAAGGCAAGTTTTGGATTCTGTTTTTTGTCCTTTTTCACTGAACTATTTGCCATTGATATTCAGACAGTCTTAATAAACCACCTGGACATCTTTGCACACTAGAGACGCTTCCAATGTTGAAATCCTCAGGAAATGAAGAAGGGATTAACAGATATTAAAGAACAGGATTTATATTGAGCGTATTAACTTAGATAAGAAATGGACAGAGCTAAGAAAAACACAAGTTAATATAAATTAAAAGTGAGTGTTAAATCAAATTAATTTTCATGTCAAAGAGTTAATCATAAACTTTAACGTAACAGTAACTTTGAAGTTTAGCAAAAACTTTAGTTTATCAAATGTCGCCCTTGCTATTTATGAAGTTTGACACAGTAGCCTTTCTATAGTTGACAAAATTTTAATACAGGAGGTATTTAATTTCCCAATTTTTCTCAAATGCTCAGAAGTCCGGATAAGATTAAACCTTTAATTCTCACATGCCAACTATAGACAGGGGCTGAAAAGTGGCTGCTTCCTTTACAAAAGAGCAAACTATAAGCTCCATTCACCTTCTTTATTCATTTATATTGCCTGCCTCCTCTTTGCTTAAGAAAATAAATCAGTCTTGAATTTCCTTATAAATTTTTATTACTAGGGGAAAGAAATGAAAACTCATTATGAACTCTGATTAGCATATCAATTATACTTCAAAGGGACAGCAAATAAGTTTATCATTCTCTTCAGACCTTTTATTTCAGGAAATGATTTTTTTCCCTTAACATAGTTCTAGTATGCTCTTTCCAGCTACCTAACCAAACAGATGACCTAATACTCAAACATTCTGAGTTCATGCACATTTTAGGAGTTGCAAATCCACTGAATTTTCCAGGGTCCTAACTGAAACATTTAATGGACTTGATGTCAGCAGGATCTGCTTTAGAGCTGAGTGACTTAGTCTTTTATTTATCTTTTAAGGGAGATGTCATTATCATTACCCTGTGGACTATAAACAGACACACACACACACACACACACACACACACACACACATACACACCCCTGTGGGCTTGGACAACTCCTATTCAATCCTCCCAGCTCCAATTCCTTTTCTGACACCTTTCATCTTTACTAAAATGACTCAGTAGATCTCACTTTATTTGGTAATGTATAGTGATCTGTACATTGTAATGGCACTTCTACTTTGAATTGATTTGTTTACTCCTAGATTGTGAATTCTTCCAGGGGAACAGCTGTTTATGTTCTTATTTACCCTACTGGAACTTGCAAATAACATGTTGAGGAAGCTGTGCAGAAAGATGATATACTCAATTCATTTTGCTTGACAGTGAAAAAGGATGAGAGGTAACTAGGCATTTCCTTGATAAATTTATGCATTCATTCATTTAACTTGGTATTTTCTAAAAATGAGTAGATTGAAATAATGGAAGTTCCTGGAAGGCATAGTATATAATGAAGCCACTTATGAAGCCAGAGGCACTAAAAGTCAAGCTCACTTATCTCACAATCTGCTTAGGGCCAGGTATGTAAAGATACCAACAATAATGATAATGACATCCCCCTTAACAGGTTTGGAAGCATTTATTTTTTGTAATCTATTTATCACATTTTAGGTCACTAGAAAACTTTTGGAGAAATTTCTAGGTTATAATATACATAAATTATTGGCAACAGAGCTGAGGTTTGAAGATTAAGGCTCTTGCCTAAAGTCCTCCAATGTAATAGAGTGCAAAAATAGCCCCATCCCTCACTGTTCCCTGCACCATGTCTCCAGCATCTAACTTTGTGTGCCTCCTACTCTGACTCTGGCTGCAGTAGCATGACTTGTTTTGGTAAACAGGATGTTGGTAAGTGTAATATTTTCAGAGGCATGAAAAGTCCCTGTACAACTGGCCTTGTTCACAATTGTCCTTGCCATCACCATGGGAAGCCCTGCCTAGGCTAGACTGCTGTCCCCAAGGAAGAAGACACTTGGAAGAGAGAACAGCCACTCCATCATCTCAAACAAGTTTTTATAGACAGCTAAGAATGCAGACAGGAGAGCGAATCCAATTAAAACTCCAGCCTTGACCACATTAAATCATTAACTCAAAGACTCATGGGCTAAGCACATGCTTACTATTTGAAGCCACAGAATTTAGAGGTAGTTCTTTATAAACTTTTATGTCATAATCCAGGTAGTTTTAAAAATAAGAAAACTATAATTTTAAAAGCTAGAATTACAGATGATGAGCCAAGTCTTCTTATAGTAGCCCCTATTCATAGATAACAGTTACCATGTCAGACATTAGGGGCTTGAGCTTTTTGAAGTAGCCCACATCAAATTGAAAGTTCTGATTTCTACTTCCTGGGGATTGTCCTTCTAGGATAACTTTATAGCTCATCGGTTGAGAGTGCAAAGATATTTCTCTACATTACAGATATATCATGACTTTATTTCAAAATTATCCTCCTAATAAAATAATATTAGCAGATGATATTGGCTACCCAGCTTTGAGATTTAGGGTTCAAATTTGAGAGGGGAACTGTGGAGATGAAGGTACCCAGTTGTAGAAGTCCAGATGGAAGCTCAAGGGTCCAAATGAAAAGAATGAGACGAAGTTAGTAGAGGATGTTTCCTACAAGCATCTTCTAGCAATCTGTTATGATGAGTGCAGAGAGGAAAGGTTCTGAGGCATGATGTATGAACTGAGATGTAGAATTGGATGGGATTTGGCCCGTGGTGTTAACCATGGGTTGGGAGTGGAAGCAGACTTAATACTTTAGAGCTTATGTAATAAACTTTTATTAGTGGGATATGGAATATGATTCTCATGAAGTCAGAGAAGGGAACATAGTGTATACTTGTTCCAGAATAATCTTGTCCCAAGGTATAAAACCCAGCCCTGATATGTTGTGTTGTAAAGGACTAGCAGAGCCAAGATTATTCCGCACACATTTGTGTCGGGGGGAGTGCTTATAGACATAGACCATAGCCCTGAGTAGCACCAAAGGCAGTTAGACTTCCACAGCTTGGGTCAGAAAAACAGGGTCTTATAAACTGGTCAGGGTTAAAGTGACTTCATTCAAATTTGAGTGTATCTGGTTTATTTCAAGCTCATACCAAGCTAGGCAAGCACCTTCTTGGCACCAGGGTGTGGTTGTAAAGCTCCACATACTACTTTAATTGTTTTGTTTACTTGTAGTGTATTGGGAAACAAGAGAAAACTGACTAGGTTTACTGAGGTACGATCATGGTGGTTATGACTCAGGATGGCTGTGGTCAGGTCTAACTGAATACTCAAGTATTCTTTCACAGCCTTGACTGTGGCAGTAGTTTGGAGGACTGAACAAAATCCCTCCCAGCCTGGGCAATAGTACTCATATCTAGAACTTTGCACCAAAGAGTCAGGACTTCCTACTTACCCAATGGTACCAAATCCTAATGAAGTGACCAGAGTTGATTTCCAGAAAAAAGTTCTTGCAGATTAGTGGGTAATCTGAAATAAGTGGGTGACTTTTAATCAAATGTTAAGGTGCTGTATTTTTGTCGGGAGAGAGTAGGAAAAAAAAGAATTAGTGTTAAAATCAGAGTTAACCTACAGGCTAATATCAGGAGATTTGGGTTGCAGTTATTAAAACTGAAAAAAAAATATCTTCAAGATGTGATGCTATCCCAAACAGAATGGCTATAATGACAAAGGACAGATAAAACTGTGCATGATCAAAGATTTTTAAAAAATTCTCATACAATGCATGGGAATATAAAGTGATGTAATTACTGTTTGACCTCACCTACTGAGGTAGAGTGTCTACTTGTTTTCTGACTAGTAATTTCACTACATATAAACTTAGAAGAAAATATATCTGTCACTTATAAGGGACTTCAGAGTATAACTATTTGCAATAAGAAAAGGTAGAAACAACCCAAGTGTCTAACAATGATTAAATTGATGAATACATTTTGAACTATTCATACATTGAATATTATACAGTAATGAGAATTAACAATGCCCTGCCACAACCAATAATCTGAAAGGAGGCTATGTATTTTATTGAGAGCAAATTAAGATACAAAGAAGCACACATCACATATAATTAAAAACCTGACAAGAGAAACACATTCACAAGTGACAGGCTGCAGGAAATGGGCAGAGGCAGTGGAGACTTTGGAATCTGGTCTTGTTCTGCTTCTTGACCTGGGTGCTGGTTTCAGAGATGTGTGTGTAAGAGTTATGAAAATTCATCAAGTTGTGTGCTTATAATGACTACTTTCTTCACATATGTTATAGTGAAATAAAATTTTTAACAGTTGGAATTAAACATCAAATCAAGGTAATATAATGTAATAAAAATATGGTTGTTTTATAAAGAGTTAACAGCCTTTCATTTATCTCTGGGTTAATAACTTATAATTTCTGAATTTTAATGTTCTCAATTTGAAAATGGGGGTATTGATATCCGTTCTTTCTGTTCAAATAGTTTAAGTGAGTTAACAGACATTAAGAAAAGAGAACTTTGTAATCTGTAGGAATGTATACACAGAGGGGGTATTTTTATTGGAACAAAAGCAAGAGGGTTTCCATCTTAATTTTTAATAGGTTTTCCACTGTTAAGGAATAGCTCCCTTTGGCAAATGATAGTAATTGTAAGTGTTTTGGATCAAGTTCTAAAAAGCAGGTTTGTCAATTATATAATGGTCTTTAATGTACCCAGATTGTTGCTTTTGTTTCAGAAAACAGAAAATTACATGATAGCTTGTAAATGGCACGTTCAATTTTGCACACTGAGAATGCTTGAAAAGCAAAAGGTCTACATATAATGTAGGAACTCAAATTTAATGGCATCAAATGATACATAATTTGATTCGTTCAACCACATTTTCAGAAATTAATCACCAAGTGTCAGTATCTTTCTGTCCTTCATGACTCACTCCGTCAAAAGAAAACTGCCCTTTTGCCATAGTGCTACTAATCAGAAATAGTTCATTTTTTTGATTTAGCATTTCAATCCAGTGCTCAGCATCTAGAAACATTTTAAAAGGTCAGGCTGCTACTCCATAATTCAATTTAGTAAAGTTTCAGAAAAACCTAATGAGCTTCTTTTTTTGTGCCTCCCAATATGCTTAGAATCACTTTTAGAAATCAATGGAAACTTTACTTGTTAGTAAAAATTGGGAATAAAGATTTAGAGAGGCAACTGGAATGCATCACCCACCACTTCCTCTTCCCACTTTTGACTGTTTCTCCAGCTCAGGGTTTCTCTGAAGCATCACAGCAGAGCATTGGGAATGGCTAATTATTTGTGTGGTGACAGATGCTGTCCTGTGCATTTTAAGTTGTCTAATAATGTGTTTGTCATTCTTTCATCACTATAGAAACCTGAACTATTCAACACGGAGGATGTTTATTTTGGCTCTCAGTTCCGGAGGTTCCAGGCCATGAGGGGTTGGCCTCATTGCTTTGAGACAGTGTGGAAGACCATTTGTTTCTATTTTGGCTAAACTTTGCCCTAATTCTGTGCATTGATATGTACAGAGCTGACTAGGATAACACATTACTGCCTCAATTGGCTCGAAATAATGCAAATGGGTCTAGCTGAAGCACTGATATGTAGCCTTTGAATCAATACAACAAACAGGTCAGTGATGCTTTCCCTATAGCT
>NDGN011107150.1:0-14089 GCA_002564285.1 Tympanoctomys barrerae | reverse complement strand
AACTCAGGCCCTTGCACTTTCCAGGGAAGCACTTATTCCACTGAGCCATCTCCCAGCCCCAACATGGACAGTTTGAAAGCAACAGATTGTTATTGTTGAAAGGAATTCTGCTGATTGCTGAAAGTTTATCTGAAAGAAAAAAAATTTTTGTTAGCCTTTGAGTTTGAAGTTTTTTGCCTGTCTCCTCACTAATCTTAAATTATGTATAGTACCAAAGATTAAATAATAAAAGAGAATAGTTTAAGTTTCAAAATATGATCCTTTTCTTTATCTTATCTAGGAATGCATTAACTCATGAACAGTATTTAAAAAACTAATGGATCTGTTCAAAATATCATTTTAAACATAAATTAATGTCTTATTTCAGAAAAGACATTGAAAGAAAAACATTACAATGTCACAAACTACTTATTTAGAGATGATATTTTAGCTCACCCTAAAGACAAAGGAAATAGGGCTTCCAGGTCATGAGACAAATATGGAAAACAAAATTATACCTTTGTCCATTAATTTTAATTTTCAGCCACAGCATCAATTATTACTTAGATCAGCAGCTAGGAAGTGTGCTATCTGGGGAAGTTTTGATCAATTTGAGTATACAGTGGTACCTTGGTTCACCAACTTAAATTTGTTCATTGATTCTACAGCAAATAGTCATTTTCTTGTTTATGACCAAGTATAGCTTCAACCAAGTAATTCATGGGAGAGTTCAGCAAAATTTTACTTCTGTTTGCCAGTTCCATATAGGTGACAAACACAACTGTGGCTATCTTCCAGGGAACTGTGGAATGAATTAAGTTCATGAACCTAGGTGGCACTGTAGTAGCATTTTCATTGCATGGAAATGCTGGGAATTTAAAATTTGTGATGACTTCTAAGGTTTCATTCATCCTAAAAACATGTCGTCAAAAAAGTCTATCCAGTGGAACCCACATTTTCAGAGCTCAAAGAAAGTATACATAGTATGAAAACAGAGAAGAAATGTTCAGTTGCTTGATTAAATTCTCACATGCTTGGTAAAAGCATTAGATTCTCACATATTTGGTAAAAGGTATATCATGACGTTCCAGAGAAAGGCTTATAAAGTAATACACATTTGGAAAAATTTGAGAAACTTGGCCTAAATCCCTCTATGGTAAAAATAGAATCTTATTAAAATTGCTTTTATTGAGTGGCTGTATTAATTTCTGCACATTAAATAACGTCTATAATTAATTTTATCATTTGCAAAATAGGAATAGGATTACTTGCTTCATTAATTTGAAAGGAACCAATGAAAAGGTGCCCTTCCCTGTATGTTACACAGCACTAAAAAGACAAAGCCAAACAAAATAAAGCCATTTTTCTTCCTGGAGAAGTGTTTTGTGTACTGAATCAACTCTTTTCATTCCTTTTACGCTTATTGTACTCACCTTTTCCTTGAAGTCCTTTGATGGTGTAAAGAAGCCTTGGTATAATCACAAAAAAAAAAAATCTCAGTATGACTTTGTTCTTAAATAGTTTCAATTCCTGCTGATGGTTATCTTGTTGATTATTGGAGCAAATCTTTAAATTAGGTACCTCTAATCAAAGCTTTGTCAAAATCCAAATTGCATTTTGTCAAGATGACAGATTGGACATGTGATTTTACATCCTTTCCATTTCTACTGAGAATACAATGGGAGTCATGTGCAACACTGGCCAGCAGGAGACCACAGCGCTAACAGTCCAGAGAAACAAAGTAAGAAAGTCAATGGGTGAGGTGGAGCACAGTGCTGTCAACTGGGTGTGGGATAGGGAAGGTACCATCTAGTTCTTTCCTGCAAGTTACAGAGAGAAGTTCAATTTAGATTTGGCAAATAGAAAGGGTAGGAGACATCAATGAAGATTGATATGGAGGTATTTAAATAAGAGACTGTCTGCCCAACAGGAGGAGAAGTTAAACATTCTTTTCTTCCTTATCACCTCTTTTCCAATTCTTGGTTCCTCTCAGCCATGGAAAAAGTATTGTGACAAATTCTTAACCATCTAGGAACATAATTTAATTTCTCAGGAGAAATGCATAAATCTGGAGGCTGTTTTTAGAAGTTGGGAGAGACAGATATAGAGACATAGAGAGTCACAGAGAGAGACAGAGAGAAAGAGTTATAGAGGCATAGAAGAGGAGTAGGGAAAATTGTAGAAGCTTTGAAACTCCAAATTAAGTAATTCTTTCGGTGGAGTGTTGAGGTCCTCATATTGTTTGCTTCATAAACACATTTATTTTCGGAAATGTTAACGAGGAGTTGGGAATGTGTCCTATAGGTACATCCTCAGAACAAGAATGTTCTACCCTTGAACATTTTGTTCATTGGGGATGTGTCTGATGAGGTTAATGAATATCATGGGAAAAGGAAAGAAAAATATCCCCCAATTTTGGATGTGTTGATCTCATGACTCACATAAATGTACTGCACTTGAATTTCACAGTTTGAGTAGTTGGTCTGTCCAGGCAAGACTGTAATGGGCAAATGTCACTTTTGTATCTTCACAAACAATTGGAAGTCATGTCACATAAACACATGACACACATTTGTATCTCTCTTACACATCTGCATCTTGGCTCCAGTGCTTCTTGTTCACATTTAGAGTCTGCAAGTATCTTCTGCAACTTAACGGGGCTTTGAAACCCATGGACCCTCACTACAGAGAGCCCTTCTCATGGCAATGAAAGAAAAGAAAAGGCTAGCTCAACTGCACAAGCGCCTCCCTTTGTCTGCTCCCTGTGTCTTCTAAGTGTCATTAGCTAAATCATAAGGTCAGACTTTAAATTTAAAAGTGAGCAAGATTTATCCTGCCCTTGATGGGGTTGTGGTCAAACTGTAAATGAATCAAGCACTTCCAGAAGATAGAATATTTTTCACAGTGATTTAACTTAACCAAGAGAAAAAGACTAACATTGCTGAATTTAATCTTTTTTAGAAACAAACTGCTCGGCCCTTCATGCTTTATGTACATTTGTGTCTGGAAATAAGAAATATTTGGGAAAATTAAGAGAAAAAATGAAGAAAAAATATCAAAATATTATTCATTAGCAAGTCACCAGACTTTAAAAAAGAAAACAAGTAAAATGACTCTTCTCATTAGAGTTTTTTTCCACCAGAAATTATTGTCTTCTATTCTGTGAAATGGGATAGTAAAATACAATTAAGAGATTTCTGTCAGGATGACATAATATTTGCATTGACCTGAAGATTCTAGTCAATTTTGGACAGTACTCAATAAATTACTTGATATTAAATGATAAATGTCTAAGTACAGTTTGAAACTTTTTTTAAAAAAAAATACTTAATTACTGTCTTTATGTCTTTTGAGAAGATGCAATTTTCTCCATGCCATCAATTTGTTGTGGAACTAGTGCTGAAAATTTCAGTTAAGCTCTAGTGAAGTCTTCCACCTCAAGGTACTGTCGCATCCCTATTGAGCTGTCCATCTCCAGTGAAAATTGCTGATGCACAAATCCATTTTTAAAAATTGTCCAGTGCTCAGAAAGCACTTCAAATTGCATACTACTAAAGAAAGCAATAAGTCTATGGGTTTTCTTTCCAGTAAACTATAATTCAGATGCCATTTCAGAAATATTAGTACGATGCCTTTAATAATAGCTCTAATAATATCACTTCACGTAAAGCGAGACTCAAATTATGTGCTAAATAATTTGGAGTAGGTGGAATCTAATTCATCTTTTACAAGACAGGAGGCCAGAAATTTGGAAGTTCAAGGACATACTGTAACTATCGGAAGAAGATGGGCCTGAAATTCGTACATAGTTTTTGTTATGACTCAAAAATCTCACCTGACTCTAGCAGAATTCAGCCTGGGATACAGAAATTCACATTGCTTCCTGGGCAGCATCTCTTATCTTATTCAGACAGAAATGTGTTAATTAGCATAACAACATAGATTTTATAACTCTGAGATAATTATAAAATTGCAGGTGATTTTACTAAATTCCGAGTCTACATATGCTTTATCATTGCAATTAATGGGCAGACTCATCATTTTCAAACTTCTCAGGTTTATTTAAAAAAATATTCTTTACTTGCAAGTTGAAGGCATCTTGCGTTTCTAAAAACTCACAGTCTAATTTCCTTCTTTCCTCGCTCCTTCCTGCCCTCTCTCCTCCTTTGGTTGCTTTTTTATTTCTCTGCCTTTTTATTTTTCTTTTGTCCACTTAATCTGTCAAATCCTAATACAATTTTTCAGCTTAAAAACTATTCACCATTCCATTCCGTATTTTAGCACACAGATGAGTACTATTTCAGACACTGTCCAGCAGTCTCTCAACAAGGTTTACTCTCTGCTTCTGTTCCAGGAAATGAGCTACAGTGTGGAGATGCACTATTAAGAACTAAACTTCTCAAATTAATTTACTTTGCTGGAAATCAACACATATTTCCGTAAGATATAATCTTCAAATAATTGAAACAAAGTATAGCTAAAATGACCTGGGGGCAGGGTTTGCAAGCCAAAAATGAGTCATTACAAAAATAAATAAAAAGCTTAAAATGATGCTCAAAACGCCACTGTTCCTGCTTGATCAACGATACAGAAAAAAAAAAAATAGATCTAAGGCATTTTATCACCTCCTCCAATTGACTGTATTGCTCTTGTTTTTCCAGGTTCTTTCCAAATCAATTATCACCATTAAGCTTACAGTTGCTTAATGAGAGAGGTAGGGCAGGATTTTATTAAAGAAGGCATTTGTTTTCTTGGTCCCCTGACCCATTTTATAGCAGGGTCCAACTCTTCACCTTGCTCTAGGGTAAGCCAGAGTAGTTTCTGGGTGACCTCTTGCCATCTGCTCAGAGATGAGATTGTAAAGCCTTTTAGCATTTCTGAGCTCTCCATTAGAAATGAAAATAGAAACCGTGAATGACTGATCTATGAAGACAACAATCTGCAATGTACTAATTATTGTAACTGTCCTGCTAACCTGTGGTGAAACTGTCTCATTGCTATTTCTATATCAATAAAATTAATTTTTAAAAACTGATCTAGAAAACAAAGATAAGGAACACAAAGGGCTATTGTCATAGATAGATTTAGGTATAACTATTACTGATTTAAAAATTTAATAAATTGTTTCTTACTAGAAAAATAAAATTCATATTAAGATGAATCCTAAGCTGAGTCATATAAATCAATTTTTGAATAGTAGTTAGTGTCCAATGAACATTAAATTTAAGATGGAGGGTGTTTTTAAGAAGGTTTCATTGAATCTTATAAAATATTTCTGTACTCATCCTTGAAAGTCCCAGTTGTTGAATTATAAGGCACACAAAATCATGTCTTACTACATGAAATTGAAAATTATTATGAACTACAATGAATTCTCTCAACTTGATTTTTTTTAAACTAGTCATTGAGGTTCTCTGGATGCAGAATTTCCCCTACTATGATTTTGAATATTTTCATGTCCAATTCTGTATTCTCTTTTGCACAGAATTCCAAAAAATTTACAGCCAGGAGTAAAGTTCCTGGAGAAAGAATGTAATTTATGAAGGTAATTGTATTGATAAAAAAAAAGGTGTCCATTTGAGCAAGTTAGTCTTGTGAGATCTGTAAGCACCTCTGAAACTCACAAGTATATAAACACACTCTTGCGGCTTTGTTCTTTGATAAGCATATTTTCTACTCATTCAAGCTTCGGCACCACTTACGCAAACATCAGTACTAATAGCAGTAATTTTTAGTGGTAGTGCATTAATCAACACCCCTTCTTTATAACTTTAAGAAATATTTACTATATATTTGGGGAAAGAAGTCTTTAGTGTGCTAAAATTACCATATTTATGTCTAAATATAATTCTTTGTAAAAGCAAGCCTATTACCAAAACCAACTAAATAAATGGATATATAGAAATAGATATAGATTATGTGGTATAATTATACAGTCATTTTATGTATTTTTTCAGGAAAATAAAAACTTATACAAGTATTTTAATTCTAAATTTATGGAGATATCATGAGATTAATATAAGTTACCTTTACCCTCTACAATTATAAGCGGTGCTCCACGTGGTAGCCATTACCTGACATTTGTTAGTATAACAAACCGGGTGCTTGTATAACTTTGATCACTGACACTGCTGGACATGAATTTTCAATTTCTTCTCTAAAGCCTGGCAGTGTAGTGATTTTTGTAATATATGAACTCCTCCAGGGGGCTTGCTGATTAACTCAGTTGTTTAAGTGCCTGCTGGGGCAAACCCAGTCAGTGCAGGGGACCACGGTTCAATCCCCTGATCCCCATGCCTTTCCAGACCTGCCCCTTAAGGCAGCCTGAGCCAGCCAAAGGGAAAAAAAAATCCTATCTGAAATCCTCAAGGGTCCTCCACAGGAGGGTAAGATCATCTATGAAAAAAAAAAAATCATGCTATTTTTCTTTTAAGTGTGTATACATTTGTAAATGGTCTTTATGTCTCATCCTCCCTTCCTCTCTCTCCTTCCCTCCCTCCCTCCTTCCCTCCCTCCTTGTCTCTCCTTCTCGCTCTTTTGCTCTCCATTTCTCTCTGTATATAATAATATACTATAAAATAAATACTATATTATGCTATACTATATATTAGTATAGTGATGCGTACATCTTAATCATACAATAGACAATACTGAAATCATGTTATGTTGTATCATGTCTAGTGAATAAAAGTCCCTTTTAGTTTTATGTACAAGTTCTATTAATATGATCATTGTCACAGGAAACACAAGTAACAAAAACTTTACATCAATGCGCATTATAAACTTACTATTTAACCCACTTGGACTAACGCAAGTACCCTTGCTAAGTGCAGTAGCACGCCCCGGAGGAGGGCACAATTTCTGAGACTGCAGTTAGTAAATTAAGAAGCAATTGGGCATTGTGGTATTATTTACAGCTTTTTTTCACAACTGTTATCATGAAAAAATGCATCCAGACATGGTTAGGTAGGGTTACGTCGTGCTGTAGTTAAATAAAGCATTATACAAGGGCCGGCTTCATAGCTCAGTGGACTGAAGCGCCAGCTTAGGCAGAGCACAGCGGCCAGGGTTCGATGCTAGGTGTGCGGTGCAGCCCGCCCCAGGGACATGCTGAGATGGCGAGTGAAAGTGGGTGGATCCCAGGACTTGGGAGGTAAAAGCAGGAGAATCACTATGACTCCGATCTATGTAGTAAGACCCTGTAGACCCTTTCCTAAATACAGAAAAGAAAAGAATAATATTAAAAAGCATTATGCAGCCTGTCATATGGGCCAACGAAGACAGGAGGTAAAAAGAGAGGAGCGTAACAGAGAGTAAACAGAAGGCAGAATAAAGATAGCTGTGTGTTAAAAGCTACATTAGAGAGCAGTGGTTGTTCCCAGTGACTCACTTTTAGAACAGGGGATCTGACAAAATGTTATTGTGGGGTGGTAAAAGGTATCTGAAAGGATATGTGCCAAATGCATAATTAAGGGAAATGAAAGTCATCATTAGTGAGGCAAATTGAGAAGCTGACAAAGAGAGTAGAGAGTTGAAAGCTGCTCTTTGGAAACAGAATCAGCAGTGCTCATTTTAAGGATGAAGAAAAATGGTTTGTGTGAAGGCTTTTGGCTGGAAATTAAATGAAAGCAAAGGATAACAAATCAATAATCCAATAAAGGGGCAGAAAGCTAATGGTTCTTCTGTTTCAAATTGTAAGTGGTATTTCTGTATTCCACTGTAGACTTAAAGTGGTGGCTTTGTTAATTACAGCCCAGGACACCTGCCATGTCACTTTTTTTTTTTTTTTAATTACAACAATCTCCGTTTTCCCAAACTTGCACTTGATTTTCTCTGTATTTTGGTTCATTTAGGTGTGAGTGGAGAGATTTACAGAGTCTGGCATAAAGACAGGCAGTTTCTCAATCATGTGCCTCACATCAGCTGATTAGAATATGAGTGAATCAAGGAGAAAGCCAAAGAGACCGAATTAGCACCTGGGAATATTGGAGAGGTGGAGCAGGAGGCCGGTGCATGCATTTAGGACATAGCTGTTCTGTTGGTGAGTCAGAGCTTTTCTAGATGCCCTTCATATTTCTAGGTGCAGGAAAGAGTCTGCCAACTGGGAACCCATATTTAGGTTAGATGTGAGAGTGTGCTACTTGGAAAACATCTCAGACTTCTGATAAGGTCCAAAGGGCATCCTAGAAGTCAAATTTAGAATGTGAGCTGGCGTGCTCTAGGAGGCTATCCTAAAGTGAAGCCCTGGCATGCTGTTAAACTCCCCATAACAAAGCAAAGGCCAAGTAGTTGCCTTCCTGTGCATTTGTTTTGGTACTGAATATGTGAGCACGGATATGAATGCATATATTTTCTATTCTCCTTCTAAAGCTTTCACTAATCCTTTATTTTCTTTCCTCTACCTCTTTCCACTCCAGAGATTTCTTGACATCTATGAAATTTTATTGGTAAACTAGCTACTCATTTACTTCCCTACAGTCCATTTTCAATTTGCTAACTCTGTTTTTATTCAGCGTTCCAATAGTCTATTACATGTTATAAGGACACTATATGAGTATCCATTTCCAAGAACAGTCCCTAAATGCCATTTGTCATTAGGTTTAGGGATATGGCTTTGTTGCTGACCCTTTGTATCTCTTTTATGCATGTAAAACAGGTCAAACAAAATTCTTACTCTCCTGCATGCCATTTGTCATTAGTGTGGCACTCCTGGATCTCTTGGTGTCTTCTCTTCTTATTAACTAGCCCCTGTCCTCTGAAGCTCTCCTGTTAGGAAATTGCTTTATGATAATCACTTCTTCCCTCCCTCCAGTTCTTTTCATCTTCCTGCTTCATTCCTGCTTTGTCATCTTAGAAATTGGGTGAGGAAAAATGAAGTGTGGTATTTAAAGTGAAAGCATCCATTTGCTACTCTGAATTTCTGAATTTTCTTTGACTTTTTTTGGTATATGAGACAACCAAGAAGTCTATAGTGCCATAAGTACATTCAATGTGTTGTCATTGCTAAGATGATAATAAAAGGTATCTTACATTATAGGCTACAGACAGATGAAAAAATACATTTTGAATTTTACCTAAGCAAGTATAACTACAGCCAAAGAATATTGGAGGCGCTTTTTATGATGGCTGTGTATCATTTTAACTTTTAGCATGTTCGGCATGTTTGCACTAGATGTAAATGTAGGAAAGGTATCTTATTTAAGACTTAAAGATGAAAATTCTAAGCCAAATGAATAATAAGGAACAGTATCATAAAGTCCAATGGATAAGCCTGTCCTGTTTCTGTTGTGACATATTAATGTTGTGGTATTGCCATGGCAGGTTAATATAAATATTTATTATTTAGAATAAGTACTACTTTAGTCACACGCATGTTGTTCATGCAACTAAAACTGTTACAACCTTGAGATGGTGTGATAGTCTTGACCTCGAAGGAGAATTTGGCTATTCATTATCTTTGACTCTTTGCTGATTGACACGTTCTTGATAATTATAATATTTCATTGGATTGATGCCTCTTGTGTAAACTTGGTGAGTCCTTTGTTCTAAGACTTCAAAGCTTGAGAAGTCACTGAGCCACTCTAAGACAGCCCCTTGTTTCCAGATTTATACTATATGTGATGATTCTCTCCATAAAATCTTAAAATTCCCTTTCATAGGCTCTCCTTAAATATAATCAATTTGAAAATATTTTAAGGATTAATTAATCCCACTGAAAGCCAGACACACATACAAGCAATGTGCAATGACAGTTACACAAGTAACATGAACATGGGAACATTAGACACAGAATTCCCTGTGCACATAGAAAATTTAGGATAATTTTGGGGGGGGTGTATGCTTCCCAGTTTCTTACATTACTATTCATATATACTCTTTTTCTATCTGTTACCCTATCAATAAAGGATACAACTACTGTAATGGATGAAACCAAATCCCTAAATCATCTCTGAAACTTTATTTTTTCATTGCTTGCATGCTGCCCATCAGAAAATTTAGTATCCATGACAGAGACCAAAACAATCATTTTATCACCAGTGTTACCTCCCAAATCCTGGTCATTCATCTTCTTTGCTTATTTAACTACTGTCCCTGTGCTGGATTCACATAGCCCATTGTCTGCAATGTAGCTAGAGTAATCTTTTAAAATTAAAGACCACAACGTACTAATAAGTTATAGAGCTACATGGAAGACAGATGACAGGTAATAGGAAGGTTAATGTTTTGCAAATGAGAAGAGGACTGAGAGATGGAGACGTAGTGAAGCCCCCAAAAACTAACTCGCATGTGTTATATGCATGAACCACCTCCCCATGATGAATATAATCATTTTGTACTGCCAATAATGAAAGTTAAGCAGAAGTGAAGATTAGATTATGTTATCTTGTGCATAAAATATTGTAATAGGTTTCTACTGGTTTGGAAAAACATAAATACTAGAATGTTATATCCTGAAGGATACAGTTTAACATGTCTCCAGCACGTAATCATGGCAGTACCACTACTCTACCTTTTCACCAATGCATGATATTTGAGTACCTGTGTCTTTTCTTTTTAATTAAAATAATAGTATTTTTCCATCTTCCAGCTTTTTATTTGCTTACTCTTTGCCACAGAATGTCTTCGCCACCTGCTTACCTGACTGCTTCTTTCTTACATCCTTCTGAGCCTATCTCAAACAAAACTTCCACAGGGAGATCTTTCTTTTTTTCATTTTTTAAAATTTTTATTCATTTTAAGGGGAAAAAGTAGAATAGCAATGAAATAGCTTCAATACAGGGTAGTAGGACTTTTACAATAATTAATACATTGCATATTGTTGTCTTCATAGTAGTAATTCAGAGGACAAGACATAGACATGCTATCTCGTCTAAACAATATTAGTACAAATTTTATTCTCAGTGAACTAAGAGAAAGTATCTGTATATCTATCCTAACACTCTTGTGTATACATATGTCTTTAAACATTAAGTTCAGTGCAAGCAACTTAAAAAGTGATGTATTTCCTCTGTGCTTTAATTTGAATATCTATCTATCTATCTATCTATCTATCTATCTATATCTATGTATCTATCTATGTATCTATTTATCTATCTATCTATCTATCTACATCCTTCCCCCCTTTTTTCACAACAAAACTCCTTTATTTACACTTTTGTGAAGTTAGTAACGCATGATACTAGATTGCCTAGCAACTGATAGCAAACCCTAAACAGACATGATGTTCATCTCAGGAGTGAGGTAGCTTAACCATCCAGCAAAAAAGTATAACCACAAGATATAAAAGTAATGTCGTATAAATTTGTTGAGCTATAAAAGGCTCAACTCAACAACTTCTGACTAATTGCCAGTTCTGCTGATAACCCACTAATATTATGGAGTATTGGACTCTATTGGGTTATTTTGCTGAATTCAAGTAGCTACAATCTTTAGATTGGTCTCAAGTAGGAAAAGGTCCTTTAAAGATTTCTCTAAATACAGCTTCTCTAGCCACAGTGGTACACACATCTCTGAAAAAACAAAACGATGAAAGGGGTGAGGTTGGGAGCCAAGAAGCTTGGAAATTGATAAAATATATGAAGGTGGGACTTGGCCCAGTGCTTAAAGGGAGGTCATTCTTGAGAGAACTGTTTAGGCAGCTACTTCCTTCACTTTCTTCACCCACTCCTCTGTTTCATTGATTCCGCCAAGCGATTCAAGCCACCTTGGCCTTTCTCTTGTCTCCAGAACACTCACTATCTCACTTTATTTTGTTTGCTCAACTGTGTACTGGTTACACCATCATCCTTTGGGTCTCAACTGCCTATATGAAATCCCTGTATTTTTGCTTCTTCAGTTTCCTCATCAATTAATTAAGATGAATGATAGTAGATAGGTCCTAAAACTGTCATAATCTTTAACTGACCTGATAATTTATAAATGAAATAAATCTGTGCCTTGTACACAGTAAATACAAGAGCCAAACAGAAAGAGAAAAGACCGATTCCTAAGAGACTAGGACTCACGTGAGGACCTAGGCTACCATTTCACCTATTTCCAACACCAAGGAAAATACCTGATGCTTATTCAGCCCCTAAATTTTCACTTCAATAGGTGAATAACTTTTGTATCAATTATATGAATGTATAACCAAAACATTACAGGGCACCATTCACATATGCATTTTTAAAATATCAGTTATAATGCTTGTCATGGGAATAAAGTTCCATTTAAAAGACATCCAAACAAAAGCAGTCTTACAGAAAGAAGAAAGGATTGACATTGATACACTTGTGTGCTACAATACAGAGAAACCTTGGAAACATTAAGCTCAATTCAAGCAACTTAAAATAGGTGATGTGTTCTGCTCTGTGCTTTCACTTGAACAAAACCAATGGATCCATTTTGATAGAAAACATATCAGTTGCCCCGTGTGGCTGCAGTAGCAAAGGGCAGGAGGTGGCTGCCTGGTGGAGGAGACTTCTAATTAGCAGCACTGAAAGTATTTTAGAACTAGACCGAGGTAGTTCCTGCATAACTTGGTGTCTGTGGGAACCGCCACTGAATCATGCATGCTAAAGTGGTTCATTGTATGATATGTAAATTTCACCTTTGCCAAAGAAAACACACTATGGTACATTCAAATACATTTTTGATTTCAGCATAGTCACTCTATATTTGACCAAGTCTATACTTTATTATCCATAGACATCTCTGAACCATCTAACTGAAAATAAGAAGTATTTGTTTTCTTTAAGATCTTAAGTGAGCTGATAACAGTCATGTTCCTTACAAAACTATCTTTATGGAATCACTCTCTTATATCCTTCCAAAGGTTTTGAGTTTCATTATATGAATTATTCACATTTGTTTTACATATGTCTCAGCACTATTTTGCTTGGTGTATTTTGGAATAAACTTTTTTATTCCTCTGCTGTTTGCTAAATAGCTATTCCTGTGTAGCTCACACACGTTTTGTTAGACAGTGCTGTATGTAACATGGGCTGGGGTTAAATTTAAGCAGTGCCAGCAAGATCTCACCCTCGTATAGAAGTACCCAGAAAAAACTCAGCACAAATCAGTGCCTAATGGGAGAAATTACATACATGTATAGAATTGTCTGTGAGAAAACTTTTAGATAGCTGAGTTTGTTTCTGTATTTCTGAGCCAAGTTTTTGCCCTGTTCATTTGAAAAAAAAATGTGAGCTCAAATCATGCTTACTTGAGATTTAAATCTGTATGAAACCCAATCATATTCTCTCAACAGTTATAGACTTATTAGGCAACACGGGAGACCTCAAGTGATGTTATTTTAGATTTCACAATGAGAAGAAAACTGTAAAACCAAACGATGTAAAACTGCTTAGAGTTGAGACTATAGATAGGTAACAGGCTGGCAGATAAGTAGGAGGAAGGCTTTTCCTCACATCTCCTTTGAAAAAATATTAGGTAATGTGTCTGTTAATGATGTCTCAAAGCATAGCAGAATGATGTCCATTATGAATGAGGAGTAGGCTGATACATGAAGTGTATGACCCAGATTATCAAAACTCATGAAGAGTATTCTCATGAGCCACAGATAGACAAAGAAAAAGGTTCACTATAGTTCCCCATCATAAGTTCAAATGCTTAACAGGCTTAATAAACTTGACTATTGTCTTGTATTGTTTATATTTGCATAAAAATTTTATACCAACATACCAAGGCAGCTAAGTAGATTTTTGAAAGTGTGCTGTAATTTCTACTTCTAGCCATAATAAAACAAATACGATATTTTTTAGTTGTTGCTCTAAACACCTTAAAACAAGAATTGTCTCATTACACACATTGAACAGAGGGGGAAAAGGTCTGTGTTTCTGGAAAATGAGAAACAAACTAGCAATGTGAGTTTGCTTTCTAGATTGTGGCATGGACAGAGCACCTGTCCTTCTGAGAGAGGAGGAGAAATAGCTGAATATTTGTAGAGGCCGAGAGGGCTGGAGTTTGCTGGAAGAAGAGCTGAAGAGGAGAGAGCAACGTTGAGAAAGTGGCTCCACAGAAATTCCACCTGGTATTTACTGAAGTAGCAGTCTACAGAGTAGACTGAAGCTTTCTGGGTTTTTTTTTTTCTTTTTTCTTTTTATTTTTTTAA
>NDGN011107105.1:0-15311 GCA_002564285.1 Tympanoctomys barrerae | reverse complement strand
AAAAAAAAAAAAAAAAAAAAGAATTATATTTCTTCAAAAATATTGATAAACAAAATGTCAACCAACATATTCCACCAATGTTGTTTTTCTATTCCTCACTATTGAAATTCATTTAGTGTATGATTTACCTCCTGAGTTATTACCAACTATAGTTTTATCAAATATTTTCCCCTGCATTAATGAATCACCATCTTTCAAATCACTAATGTCAAATTCTTGTTGCATAACTAAGCCATCCCTTGAATATTAAGGTTCTGTTATTGCTTTTTCCCCAAAGAAAATCAAGTTTCATTGTAATATAAGCTAGTTTGTGTTTCAGTAATGAGCAACCTACAACTCTCACTGGCTTAACACTACAAAAGTTTTCACCAAGGCAAAATCTCCTGCAAACATGGGCAATAGTCCAAAGCATGTACTCTCCATATATCGGCACAGCCTACCACACTACATCAGTCTTAAGCACCTCAACGAGGAAAAAGAGAAAACAATCAGAAAATTAAGCACCGGCTCTCAAAATGTTCAACCTAAAAATGACCTACATCATTCTTACATTTCATGGACCATGTTTTATAAACACACCTAAAATAAAAGATACGAGGTAGTCTGATCTTCCCGGGCTCTTGGGAGAGGAACAGCACTGGAAATACTGAAAGGAAACATTCCTATCTGCCCCGCTGCTGGTTGTGGAATCTTGTCTTTTGCCTTTACTGTTCTGCAGTTGCCTGCTTTTCCCACCTAGTATAATTCGTGGCACACTTTATATCTATGGATTCCCATCGTTGATCATCTCTAAACTGTTCTTAGCCATTATCTCTTCCAATGTTCTCCTCTTTGACTTTCCATCTAGTATGTTTAAAGGTATTACCCAACCTCTGCGTCTCTTACCCCCTATTCTCACTCTTCCTCAAAGCTCTCACCTGTGGCACATTATTGCCTCTAATTCTCAGTCACAGGGGCTTATTTCATTTTTCATGTCAGTCATTTGGTTGAAATTAATGTGTGGGAAGCCTGAGCATTGTGATACTTTCCTCCTGAGAAGACTGGCATTCATTTCTGCAAGAACAGAAGGTGATGTCATCTTGAGATGAATATGCTCAGGGTTATGCCTTAATGCAGAAGTCTTGGGATGGAAGTGATACGACCAGAGCGTTTCTATCTGGAGGAAGGGGTAACGAGAGGACCTGCGGGACAAACAAAGAACATGTCCAGGATGTGTACAGCAGTGCTTCCCATAATCAGTCAGCTAGAACTAACTTAAAAGACAGCATCTGATTGTAGAGGGAGCTGGAGAAAGTAGGGGAAAAAGCGTCATCTTCATTTGCTAAAATGAAAATGATAAAGAATACTAGCAACAATTAGCAGCTTCTAGAGATGTGATATTCTCTCATTGCACGAACCATAGCCAACACACAAGGCCCTCGGGAGCTGTGTCCAGGGGACGAGGTCCTCCCTCTGCATAGCTCCAGGTCCCGTGGGCCAGGAAGTCTTCCACAGACCAGGACTTCTTATTCTAGGAAGACACACAACGTACATCAAAGAAAAAAATGTGCCTCCAGCCTGTAATAACTGTATCTTTATAAATTTTTGAATGACCTTTATAATTTGCTTTTTAAATTATTTGGGTAGCAGTAATTCATGTCATTTACACTGGGCTCAGGTTTCTAAAGAATTAAGGAGTTAAACGGTGTTATTGCTTATAGAAATTTAATTAGAAGTTTTTTTTTTATGTATTTAGTACAGTGTCTACAGGGTCTCGCTATATAGATCGGACTCGTAGTGATTCTCCTGTTTTCAGCCTCCCGAGTGCTGGGATTACAGGCGTGCGCCACCACGTCCAGGCTCAATCACCGTTTCAGTGCACCCCAGGGCGGGGCCAACATGAAATGCCAGGAATAGAACCCTGGCCGCTGTGCTCTGTCTAAGCAGGAGCTTTAGTCCAGAACTTTCTTTCTGTATGTTTTACAATTCTTAATGTTTTTCAGGACTTACTTTATAGTTTCTTTTTCTTTTTCTTTTTCTTTTTTTTTTTTTCTCAGTACCAGGGATTGAACTCAGGACCTTGTGCTTGCCAAGCAGGCACTTAATGCCACTGAACTATATTCCTGGCCCAGGACTTACTTTAAAGATCCCTTAAAAGCTCATTCCCCAGATACTACACCTATACTTCCAACAATATAAAACAATCTGCAGACCAACCTGGAAGGGCAAGACTTTCTCTCCAGAGTAGGTCCAGCTAGCAACGCGCCATGGAACCTGAAGAGTGTGGGCTAGCGAGGCTCTGTATCCAGAAAGACCTAGACAACAACTCGTACTAATGAAATTAGTTAAGAACTAATCACTGCAGAGAATTAGAGCAGGGAGGGGGGCTGTCCATGGTTGGAGATCTGAGAAGATTTCTGAGTCTCATTTGAAGCAGTAAATCATGATCATTCATTTTTGAGACACAAATTTCCTTGGCTTCTTTGACACCATATCTCCTGGTTTCCTTCCCCTGTGGCTGGCTGCTGAGGTGGGGAATGCAAGAGGAAGAATATATTACGGGGACCTGGGGCTGGCTGCTGTGCCAGGCAACACATTGAGACATCCAAGCATCAGGTAGACCACAGGATGTCAGTCTGGAGCTCAGGAGAGGGGGCTATGATGCTTATCAAATTATCTCAACTCTTCTGCATTAGGAGGCTTAGTTGCAAGTAACAGACATCAATTCAACTAAGCAGGAAAGGAGTTTATTAAAAGATTCTTTAGGTAGTTCACAGAACCATCAGGAGGACCAGAGAATCAACCTCAGAGTTATGCAGCCAGGAGCAATCCTTGAAGTCATGTGCACAACCGGGCTGCTGAAGAAACTATGACTGGCATCAGGCACCAGGTGCTTTACCTTGTACTGCTGCTACTGCTGCCATGGAAACCCCACCTCCTCATAACCAACTTGTCACAAGAGAGAAGCTTCTGTGTGTGGGGGGGGGGGTTTGTGGGGTTTTTGTTTCTCACTATCACTAGACCTGCCACTCTATCTCTAAGGGACACTGAGAAATCACGATTCTAGTCTATTTAGCCCACATGAATAACAAATATTCTTTATGTCTCTTACAAATTGCCTCACAGAAATGGCTAGAAATCACTAGCACAGAATGAGTAGAAAGGAGAGCTAGGAACAGGAAACTTGAGGCCACCACAATAGAAAGGCCTTCTTGAAGTGTTTAGCACCTGAAAGTGGAAGGTGTTCACAGGATGCTTTTCCCCTCCTTCCACCTCAGACTTGTTGCTTGCATTGTGAAGAAGAGCTTATACTCACACAGTAAGATAGAGAGCTGTAGTGTTCCCTAGAGGGAAAGCCTCACCCACCTTGTGTCCTTAGCAACGGCAGAATCCAGAATTTAAAAAACACCATGCAGTAGGTTCAATGATCGTCACTGAAAAACACTCTGGAACTCAATTGCTGGTAAAGAAATGTACTGGTTTTTATTCTTAAATGTGTAGATCCTTTTAAAATCAGTTATACTTCCCCTTACAATATTCCTCCCTCTTATCCCTAGCCACTTTGGACCCAATGGCCACATCTAGAAGAGGTCTATGAGGAACTCAACCTAGATGTCCAAGAAGGGTACATCTTGAGGAATGGGCATATGGCTCAAGAAACAGCACCAACTGATGAGGACGTTCCTCGAAGCAGTTCCATTTGGCCCATGAATCCTTTTCCATGCCCTGATCAGGACACCACTAGCTGTGTCCCACATCTCAAGTTCCACAATTCCTGTGTGGCCTGAGAGCCAGTTATGGTCTTTAGGGCTGAGGAGCCTCTGAGAGATCACTGTTCTCAGCCACCTGCACCCCAACTTTATAGAAAAGGAAACCAAGCCTAAGGTCAAACAGCCCATAATTAGCAAAGCCAAAATTGAGGTGTTTAGACTCCCAAATGAGACACATTCCTACTATACATCCTTACCTCCAAGTAACCAACATCTGGCTCCATCTGGAGCAAGCAGGTGATGATGATCTGCCTAAATGGGGAAGACCTGGCAAAAGGGAGTTATGACCCCAGCTAAGCTCGGGTAAGTGATGACTACAGCGGCCCCCAGTCACCACCCTATCAGAATGTTATCAATGGGAGGTATGTACCCCTTCCAGGAGTCTCCTTCTGGTTGAAGCATTGAATCATGCACAAAACCATGTTTTACCATGACCCTGGCCTCCCAACTGTACATGTTCTAGCCAGTGTGAAAATATGGTGATGCCAGGTAATGTAGTTCAGCCAGACTATGATTTGGATATTATAAAGGTCTATCCACCCTCTTAGGCTGATGGAAATGGAGCCCCAATGCAAATGGCTACAATGCAGTATGTGCTGGACTGGAAGAAACAGGGCAAAGGCCTCACAGAGACTGCCCCACTCCCCCAGTAGGAGCTCATACACATGCTTGGCAGGAGATGAACTGAGTCAGGGAGGAAAATAGACATGGAGGGTAGGGATCAGAGAAGCTCTGATTCTTTCTGCCTATCCAATTCCCAGAGAGAAGAAACTGCAGACAGCCACACACATGCCCCCTGTCTAGGCTAAGTCTGGGTCTTAGAGGACTGAGGACAATCCAGTGACACATGGAATCCTGAAAGCAAGTGCAAAGGGTATTTCACAGAGTGAGTGGTGCTTGGGGTGAAATGCTAAGGAGAGCTGAAGGCAGTTGAGGACCAAAAAGGATTCATTTGATTTGGCAACTGGGTGCTCACTGGTGACTTTTATGCAAAATTATAGACATCCGAAGAGTACCTGAAAAAAATCAACAACAAAAAAAGACTTTTTAAATTAAACTTGGCTGACATGAAAAAACAATAAGGGACAATAGACTCTAAAATATTTTATTTTAAATGTAAGAAAGCTTTGGTTGCTTGCAAGCTATGTCAAGATAACTAATGGAGAAGCAGGCTGAAGCTCCCAGGAACTGGAGCAGAGACATAAGGGAGGGAGTCAAGCTGTGGTGGGCAGACAGCAGGATTCAAGACATAGAAAACTAACCAAGAGCAAGAGGGGTGGAGAGGAGAAAGACGCAGAAACAGGTCAATGGCGGGGAAAGAGGTGGACAAGGAAGCTCTTGTTTTAGGAGCTCTCTTCTGTGAAGTAGACAAGGAAGTCAGACATTTCTGAGAGCAGAGATGAAGGGCACTGATAAGAAAAAAGAGCAACAATACCTTAAAGATTTTTCAATCAATACTGAGCCCGTCAACTATGAATCTGTCTTCTTCAGAAGTCAGGAAGAGGGAGCAGGAAATAGGCCGATGACGAGAATGAAGGGTTGATAGTCTCAGCAAAAGATAGAGAGGATGGGAAAGTTCGGGCTGCTAATCGGAATGCCTGGTGATGGACCCTGAGTTCAGGCTGGAAAGAGGGAGAAGCTCAGAAGGCCAAGAGTTTAGGAGAGAGAAAGAGGGATGAGGTCGTGGAAATGGACTAAAGAAGCAGACAATTCCAGCAGGAGTGAGTGTGGGAGCAGAGAAGGAAGCAGAGGAGGTGGCCACGGATGACAGGATCAAAGGCTCAGCTCATGAGAGCAGGGGGTGATCCCATAGTGTGAGACAGGAACAAACAAACAAGGAGAGGCTTAAGTATAAGGATCCAGGCAAAGACCCGTTGCCAGAAATAGGTACCAGAAGCCAGAGTCTCCTGGATTGATGGTGGGACTTACTGGAGCAGTCTAGCCTAAGGAGGCTCTGCTTAGCAAAGGGGTTACTACTGTCAGGGTGTGCAGTTAGCTACTGCTAGGACTCAGGCAGGGTCAGCTAACTCACAGTCTGCAGAAGAATGCTGTGCAAGTTCAGTCTGAGTCTGCACTGGATTCTGTATTAAAATCATCTCTGCATCAACTAAAGGCACACCACTATCCCATTTCTAATCACAGCCAAGAGCCAACTTCTCTTCGAAGGCTCAACATGCCATACCATGAGAACCCAGTACGCACTATATTTCTATGGCATGACATTGCCAAAAGCTAAAGAGCTTAACTGACTTCAAAATGGGACCACTATAGGAATAAGTCAATGTCAGATCACCATAAATGGCATCAAAGAACAACTTACTACTTGGTAAGCAGGATTTTTTTTAATTTATATAAAGTTGTGTTATATATTCTGCATGCAGAAACAAAATAAAACAAAGCTATGACTAAAAAAATTGGTGTTATGTATTTAGGGAAACCCAGGGGAAAGGTAACACCATGGGATAACCAGTGGGCCAGGGTACCCTTGGAAGGTATCCTTGCTTCCCATCTCCTTTCTCAGGTGCCTAATGGGAGCCTTTCAGTGTGGAGTCTCAGACCAGAAGGAACATGGGACTCTCCACCATATTGCTAAGATCCCCAGGCCCAGCAGCTGATCCTTGAGTCCAACAGGCCACACCCAAACTGGGAGCCTTACTGGGAGAGTGGAAGTCAAACTTCTAACCAGGTCTTTCTGTTTCCCATTTGTGGTTTCCAGCTGGTTGTATGGAATCATATCAGTCAAATTTGAGCCTGTCACAGCCTCCCTGAGGCTTTTTAATGCCCAGGAACATGATGCTCACTCAGGGGTGACTGAAATGTGGATCATGAAGGAAAGAGAGCCGAGGACAGGAATTAATGAGGTAAGTACAGAAGGAATCGTGCCAGGCCAGCTAGAGAGAAAACTCAACAACTGAAAGGGAAGTGGCCAGAGCCCAAACCAGAAAGTCACATGAACCCCAGAGATTAAGGCCTGACTCCAGAGATTCCCTGAAGACCACATGCCTGAAGATTACAATGATTACTTGGTTACCCCAAACAAGAAGGCAAAATTAGGGAAAACAATCTATTTAGGAAAGCTTAGCAACTGCTGCTAAAAGAATGGTAAGTCAATGGCAACGTTTCTGTGAAGTGAAGATCGGTCAACCTGGATGAGAAGGATGAGAGTAGTGCCTTCCAGGAAAGAAAAAATATTTTCTGATTTTTTTAATTGCTCATTTATGAAGGTCTTATAAACAAGAACATCCTTAAGCTGCATCTTTCCATAAAAACAAAGCCATAATCCAATACTTCTCTGAAACTGGCCATGCTGCGATAGGACCTAGAAAAGCTGTCTGCAGGCCAGGCCACTGAAATGCCTGGCTCATGGCTCCCCTGGCAGTATCAGCAACAGGTCTCTTCTCAATCCAGTCCTTGCCTGGGAGGAGGCCTGTCCCCCATTTTCTGTCCTTAGCCCACAGGGACCCTGAAGGCACATTTGCGGTGCGGCCTTGAGATCCTATTCCCATGTCTTGCAAAATGTTTCTTCCTACCTTCTAAGAGAGCTAACATCCTGAAATTGCTTCTCATCAAAGGACACTAATTTCTCACCTCTTGCTCTTTTTTTTCTCCACCCTTGACAGCACTTCCCCCAGGAATGCCTAGGCTACTGCTGGTCCCTCTGGCCATCTCCAACCTCCTATATAAAAGGATGCCAGCAAAGTGTGGGCTTTTCCTGGGCTGTGGACAGCCTGCAGGCAGGCAAGTGAGGGCACTTGCTTCTGATCTTTGGCTCTGCTAACTTGGATAGGTGAAGAACAGCATCTCTGAGTAGGAGAGCTCCCAGCAGAGTGAGCTGTTCTGGATCACTCTCATGCCCAGAGAACTCTGTGCCTGAAGCAGGCAGGGGCTGCTTCCCAGTTTTCCCCAGGAGAACACACAGTCCAGATATCTGAATAGGAATGAGAAAGGGGTGGCCACAGACAAACACAACAATCACTTCTAGGAAGATAGGTTTTGACACCAAAAAGTGCTATTAGCTCAAAGTAAGGGGCACAGAAGGTAGACTCTGAAGTTGACATTGAAATGCAAGTGAAATCTGAGCCACAAGATGCAAGTGCACTCTGCACAGCCACCCAGCTCCGGTGAAAATGCCATACCATCCAGAGGACGTTCATGGCAGCCACCTAAGCCAACCTCAGGAAAGGAACTATGAAAAATAAATACCCTGGAAACCGTTAGAACCAAATAGGCACCAGTCGAGACCTATGGTCTCTAGAAGCCTCCATTATTCTGCCGGGGCAGGCACTCTGTCCCAACAGGACAAGCAATGGTAAACAGTGACAGTCTTTGGCTGTGCTGGGCCAGGGATCACAGGCCAACCACATGGCCAAACCTCACTCCCTTCTTCTCCCACTTCTGCTCCAGGAGGAGTTCAGATACATACACTGCTCCTGAGCTCTGGCCAATAAAAGCTGAGAAAGGTCTGCTTTCCTCAGCAGCAGAATTCACCAAAATGTTAGGTCCTCCAGAGCCCGACCAGGCAGGATATGTAATATGATTACTCCGGCAAGTAAGGAAGACCTCCCTCTTTCCTGTTTATTAATGAAATCTCCTCTGCAGTGGATGCACGTGACTCCAAAAGAAATGCTGGCGATGTAAATGGCAAGAAAGAGCTCTGCGCAGCTCGACGAGACTCATCTCACAGCCACATTCCGAAGAGGGTAAGTTGAAGGATGAGGAGGAATGGTCCGTGGGACGGGACACCAGCCACCAGAGTGCTCTGTCTCCTTCCAGCTCTCACACCTGTGAGATGCTGTTCGCCAAGCGGAAAGACATCCTCTTTGCTTTTTCATTTTCCTAGAAGAAAAAACATTCATATGTTTGGAATTAGAACAGGCAAAGGTAAGATTTATTAACACACACAAAAAAAACCAATGTCGAGACTGGGATTTTCCAAAGTCAAAGTGTTTTATTGTACCCCAGAAATCCAACAGCAAGACTCACGGAGGACTACACATGGTATGCTAAGTATCGTAAATATCTGGGAATGCTTGGTCTGGCCTTAGCGCGTAGGAAGCAGGCAATACATTTCCGTGTGATTTAATAGCATAGAATTAATGCTTCAGCTCTATACAGATGGGGCCACAGGAGTTTTCTCTACTGCAAGCAATACTTCTTCTTCCTTCCCAACAGGCTCAAAAATCTTTTCTTCCTGAAACCCGGACAAAGATCAGGCACTAAGACCAGGTATGTCTCTTCTTATGAACATAACAATCACAGTGTCAATAACTAGTTCCAAATGGGACCTATGACACCGGGCTCCTCACCCTGGTTCCATTGTTAATTTTCTGGATGACCCTGGACAGGTCACATGCACCTCTCTGCATTCCAAGCCTCACTGGTAATTGCAGTTGGTGAGCTCTGCCCTGCTTTCCCTAGAGGCTAAGGGGTTGGACACAAGGGTTCATTGTCACCAGTGTCCCTCATGCCAGCCAAGCAGCTTCACATGGGGCTGCCCTACACGTGCTATTCAGGGCTTCCTCAGTACCCAATCACCACCCTCCTGTCTGCCAGCTGGTAGCAACTCTTTACCATGTGTCGCCGCCGCCTCTTGGGCTGGATGCCTTCCTGCATGTAGGGGGGCCATGGGAAGCCCTGAGGGGTGGAACATCCACTCTCATTAGACAGCTCCTCAGAGTCTGAGTCCTCTAGCCTTGGCTGGGCAAACCGTTTCTCTGGGTAGATCTCCTTCAGCCAGCCCTCAAAGAACACCTCCAGGCAGCGGCCAGCCTCTGCGACCTCCGAGTCAGGCTGATGGGGAAGAAAACATTGCCTGTCTGGCCTGCTTCACTCAGCTCTTTTCTTCCAGGCCCTTCTCTCAAAAGCTATATAGAAACCACAAAGCCTGGCTGGACCATCCTGGGATCTCATCCTGGGATGGCTAGAACTTGGCACGTTCTCCTAGAGCTCTGGATAACATGTTTGGTGGCAGCTCCTAAAGTAGACTTAGATAAATAAATATCCACGGGTGGCCAGCCACAGGGTCTCCCTACCTTCCCGAGACTATTTTTTTCCCACCACAAAAAAATAAAAATAAATAAATAAATAAATAAATATTCACCACAGTGGACCCTAGGACTCTGTTCTCAGGTCCTCCTGGAAGCCCAGGACCAAATTTGACTCCTGACCCACCCCCTCACTCCTATCCAGCCATGACAGTCTTAGGTCACTGAGAGGGAAACAGGAGGGAGGGATAATAGGCAAGACGTACATAATTGAACTTGGCACAGTTCCAGAACATGAGGCGCACATCTGACACCACTTCCTCTGGGGTGGTGTAGTGAGCTGGGTCTTTCTTTTGCAGCTTCCTTCGGATGATTGACAGATCCATGGGCCTTTTGATAATCTGGTAATAATGCCGGGCCTTGGGAAAAGAGAGAAGGGGTAGAAACAAAAGAGGAGGGAAAAAAATGTGTAGGTATAAATAAGAAGGGAGGAGAGATGGAAGACAAGTTGGAATATAAATGAAAGAACAGAAGAAAGAATAAGAAAGAGCAGAAATTTTTTTAAATGGAGGAAGATAACAAAGACAGGGAAAAGAGGAGGCACCATTTGACAGGTCAGGTTTGGTGCGGTAGCAGTTATGGTGGAGGAAAAGAGGAGAGGAGAGGGGTCCCTTGGACCATCTACAAATTAATACTCTCACTACTTCCAGCAGCTATTCCCTGCACCCACCGTGGGCACCACTATGATCCTGTCCCATGGAAAGCCCAGTGGTGGTGAACCTATGGCACATGTACCACAGTGGGCAGTGTGTATCATTGAAAGCTTTAAAAGGTTCGCCATCACTGGCCTGGGTTCCCTGAGCAGTTAGGACGGTAGCAGGCAGAAAGAGTGAGGCTTTCCTTACCAGGGGGCTGACAGGCTCATGGAAGGGCAGGCTGAGGCTGTTGCAGCACAAGGACAGAACCAGCTTCTCACACTTCTGCCGAAATCAGAATTGGCAATGGTGTCATTTTTGTCCTCCCACCACCACCACACCCCATCCTTCAATATGACCTAAACATGATTTAGGCATAGTTGATAACTGCCTGTCCCACAGGGTATCAGCCACTAACTAAGGCACAGTGCAGGTTCCCAGGCCAGAGAATTGATACAAGAAGGAAAATCACAGTTCCCATGGGACACTAGTCATCAGGCCCAGCCTAGAAGACAGTCACCAGAAAGGCCTCTCAGCCCCTCTGGACACACGCAGCTGCCCCAGTCAGAAAAGCTTGCTTCAGGAGACCTCTCCATACCTTCTGATCGCATATGCTCAGGCCAGGAGGTGCTCGCACTCCAGGCTGGGTGTAGCGGGCATTCTCGCAGTCGTACTCCATCTCAGGCTGCGTCAGGCTGCGGCACAAGGTGCATACCCACTCTCCCCTGCACGAGTAAGTGAGGCCATGGTAGGCTTCAGCACCATTGCCCAGAGCACCTTCGCTGTCCCCCTGCCTTGACACAGGCCTGGGGGCAATGGCACCGAATTGGAGCCTCTAGCCCCGCTCTGGAGGGAATGGCTTCCTAACCACAAGCTTAAAAGAAATTCAGTAAATTCCAGATTTAGTAAATCCCTAAAAGACAGCAGGTAGGAGGAGCATAAAGCAGGGGCACTGGGACAAATCTCTGGACAGGAAGAAGCTGAGAACAGAAGACAAGTGGGAGCCAAGAAAATTTCCAACATGCACCTGCCCATGTGCAGAAGGCGCACAGCTGTGGGCCCCATCCCTCATAGACTACACGTCACGTAGGCCCAGAAGAGGGAGCGAACCGACCCTAGGGCTCTGTGGACACAGCTTGGAATAATAATACAACCTGTCTAGCCAGATACCCACCTGGACGGCATGACTCACCCCGGAAAGCTGAGCAGGGCTGGCACATGGCAGGAGAGGTGGAACACTTTGGGGCAGTGATCGCAGCACAGCAGCTCCCCACCATTGAGACACACAGCACAGAAGTCCTCATTCTCTATCGGGACTGGGGGGCCTTTCTTGGCTCCAGGCGTTCGAGGAATGAGCTTGTGTTCTTCAGGAGATGCGCCTTCCACCTCTGGTGGCTGCTGCCCAGCCAGAGAAGTGACAGTAACCTTTCTTCCCCCGAGACCTGGGGCCTGGATGGCATCAGGCACATTATCCTGGCTGACCTTAGGGAAGAGGTGAGTCTGAGCAGTCAGGGCACAGCCGTGACAAGCGGCTGAGGGCTGCATGAGGGGAGGAGCAGGCCCTGAGCACTTACTGTGAGAAACACTCACCCAGGATCACAATCCAGGCAGCTTCCACACAGAAGAGGACACTCAAGCTGAGCATCCCATAGGCCCCTTTCCATGAGGACAAAGTCTAGCCAAGCTACAACCCCACTCACTCAGGATAGGCCCTAAAGCTAGAGTTCTGTCAGTAGCAGAGAGACAGGAAAAGCTCCTCAGCTGGGCCAAAGTTCAAGGCCAAGGCCAAGCAAAGAGGTACCTTAATGGTCATGCTGGAGGACTCAGTGCCACACTCAATGACCAGCAAGAAGCTCCCATCCTGATCGTTCTTCTGGGGCTTCAGCTTGAACACAGGCATCTCTCCCGAAGAGGCAGCACAGATCTTAAGTCGCTCCAGTCGCACGTAGGGGATCTTGGGATCACTACTGAAGGTCCTATGATAAGAGAGGTATCCTAGGTCTCAGGGGGAGCCACCCTTGCCTCAATCCCTAACTAAGGCTCATCTAGGATCCTACCATTTGATAACTACTCAAGATCTCCACATTTGGACCCTGAATAGGTCCACAACATGCCCTCTTACCAGCTATGCCTGGACAGCCCTGCCGGATACTAGGAAGCCCTCTGATACAGTCACTGATCAAAGAAAGGGGCTCCTGAAGTGTGGGGACTGTGCACAGAGTGTATGCCTGTGTCACCATGTGGGAGCAAGGACATCTCGGATAGCCAACCACATGGCCCTCTGGATGGTCTGGAGCTAAAAAAGACAGATGCAGGCAAGGTTCTGCTTCCTACCCTTCTCGGGAGGAAAGGGCTTCCTAATCGCACACTTGGAAGAAATCCAGTAAAGAAACTCTGGTTGGGTCATCAAGGATGCTTTTTCTCATGCCAACCTCGCAGGGCATGCAACTGGGCATGAGAGGCAAGGTTGCCAAGAGTCTCTTACCCGATGCTCTGGTTTTCCTTTGTATCCAATTCTAGGACTCCTTGATCAAAGTTCTCATACTCTGAAGCAAAGAAACAAATAAATTTCCTGTGACATGCATCTGTGACAGCATACCCAGTCACCCGTGCCTTCCACTCCCATCTGCTCTTCATGCCTTTGGCCACACACCTGTCACACACTTGGTATCTACAGTGGTGGCAAAGGCTTGCCTCCTCCTCAAAAGAAGAGGAAGGCCATCCCTTTATAAAACATGTGAACAGATGACACTCAGAGGCTGTTCACAGGTGAGTGTTAGGTTAGGCACTGAGAGGCCAGCTTCTCATCTTCAAAATGGGCCCAGAAATCACTTGTTCCCTGCATGCTCATGCTGTGTGCTCTGAGAAGCCATTCTGTGTAGTCTCAGCCTTTTCATCCATGCTCTGGATTCCACCAAGGCCTAAGAACCCAGCTCCCACTCTGTGGACTGGAGCTGCAAGGAGGCCTCCTGCACACACACAGCCCATGAGGATGGGCAGGGAGCAGTGGTGGGAAAAGGAGGAGCTAGCATTGATTTTGGGCCCCATAGCACCAGGCACTACCCTTGCATTTTTATGTGGGCAGAACCCCCAAAAACGTAATTTAATGTATAAAAAAGGATTATGTTATTGTGTATAATAAAAACCAATACTGTTACAGTGCTTTCTTAATCAGTATGAGGGAGAAAAGGAGAAAAATTGTTTCTTTTGTGTCCATTTATTAAATGTATGAAAAATAGGCTGATAATCACAAATTATAGTCAATAGCTATCCAACTTCTAACCTCCCAATTGGTCCCCGCCTCCCTCAGAAGAAGCAAACCTTAGCCTAGCTCAGTTTGAGAATGGGTATGGGTCGCTGAGAAGACCAGAGCCAAATCTCAATGGCCCAAGTTCCATTTACTATGAAGCACAACACAAGTTGAAATTATTTGTGTGGGTACAAGGTAAATTCTTGCTACTACAAATAAGTTGTTACGTGATTCAACTAGTTACTTCTTCCAGGAGCCTTTGAAGTCAGTCTAACTAGTCTTAGTTACATAGAAAGAAACCATTTCAAGGATGTTATTTCATCCCTGAAATAACATCAAATAAAAATACAGAATGTGTGGTCTCACAGATCTGCCCAATTCCAATATTAGACATGCTTTTTACCTATAATATTTTTCCCAGGCTAGCCCTCATGGGGTGAATTCTTTATCTCGCCTTACATACAATAGGACTCTGCGTGGGGAATATGTCCAGGAAGCAACGTGGACCAGACCAGGCCATAGTGAAGGAGACAGAATAGTGGTAGTCAGAGGAGGGGAGAGACATGTGCTTAGCCTTAGCTAGAAGCAGGGATTGCCCAGCCTGCAGGCCTGTCTGCTGGCTTCTGTCTCACCTTCAACTACTGAAGCCACCTGCTCAAGTCTGGTCAACACAAAAGACAGTTGCTTACTCACATCTCACCTTTTGGGTTCCGATACTGCTGCAGAGCTGTAGGGGTGCTGACCACTGGTGCTGGTAGAGGTTTTTTCACAGAAAGATTAATTGGCTCCTCTAGTTCTGAGGAAATACCCAAGTCCTTTGGAGCATCCAAGCCAGGGACTGTGGGCCCTTGTCGCACTGCGTCAGTGATGCGAGTTGAATCTTCACTTTCCATCTTTCAAAAGTGAAAGATCAATAATAAGAATCAAAGAAATCAAACACATCTCCCATCAGTGGTCTCAGTGCTATTAAGCTAAGGCCTGAATGAGGCCTTCAGTAGCCAAACTTTTAAGCAGAGGAAGTTGACTGGCATCTTCCTGAGACTTACCTTACATAGGGAGTTCTCCAGGGAGGAATCGGCCCCATCCTTGGGGCACAGGCTCTCTGAAGTCCTGCTACAGCCAGGACTGGACCTGGACCCAGTTTCCAGCTGCATGTCAGATACTGGGGGCATGTTCTGCAAAGGACACGTCCCCAGACTTGGCACAGCCTGAATGTGACCAGATATGAGACTGGGCCCAGCCTGAGTGTGATCACTTGCTAGGGTCGTGATGACATGGGGTGAATCACTCATCAGGTTGGGCATGGACTGGAAGGTGCCACGTACAAGGCCTGGCACGGCCTGTAGGTGACTGGTGGCCAGGCTGGGCACGGTGTGAGTTTGAATACTTGTCATGCTGGCCACAGGGTGTGGGGGGCCACTCAGCACACTTGGCACTGCCTGATGGGGACCGGCTGTCAGACTGCTCATGCTCTGGATCTGCGGCTCTAGGGTCCTTGCCAGCCTGGTGGACGACAACTCCATCTCCAGAGAGTTGGAAAAGCCCATGATGCTCACCGAGGTGGAATGCTGCAAAAGCAGAAACAGGAGTAGAAGCAGGCTGTTAGTTGGGGATGGTGGGAGGAAGAGGAGAG
>NDGN011106997.1:0-13880 GCA_002564285.1 Tympanoctomys barrerae | reverse complement strand
CAAGGGCCTGAGTTCAATCCCTGGTTCCGCAAAAAAAAAAAAAAAAAAAAAAAAAAAAAGAAAGAAAGAAACCTCAGTCAATAATGTCAAGTTTGAGAAACCCTATGTTAGTAGATATACCAGTCACTGAAAATGATGACTGCTGTTCAGTGAAATGACCAAAGGTGGCAAAAGGGCAATAGATCAGAGCCAAGAAAATCATGTAGAATACTTAGCTGTGAAATTCCATTTGTCGGGGGCCTGCCGGTTAGCTCAGTTGTTTAAGCACCTGCTCATGCAAATGCAGTCAGGAGCAGGATACTGCAGTTCGATCCCCACCTCCACCTGCTTTACCAGACCTGCCCTTAAGGCAGCCTGAGCCAGCCAAATAAATATATTAATTAAAATAAAATAAAATGGACATAATGTAATTACATGGCTTGTCTTTCAGGGTTATGAAAATTTAAAAAAAATTAAAAAAAAGAAATTCCACTTGTCTGTCCTGGCCAGATCATTTCTGTAGTGATCTGGGCGGGCTGTAGAAAAGGGGCTCATGACTATTTGCATCCAGTAGTTAGAAGGAATCATGACATCACTGCAGGTCCATGGGCTGTGCAGACCTAAGAGTCCAAAAGCTGGCAGTCCCAATACTTGTGTTTAAGTATTTATATGTTTATTTATTTTATTCTTTTTGGAACACAGCCTCAGTATGTAGTTCAGGGTGGCGTCAAACTAATAGGGATCCTCAGTCTCCTGAGTGCTGGGACTGTAGGCATGCACCACCATGCTTGGCTGTTTTTTAAAACCCCTTAACTCTTCCTCCCTCTCTCCTCTAGTTCTCCTCTAGTTTCTCCTTTTTCATTCCTGTTGATACTGTTCACCTTGACACATTTATGACATATTATGTTCATTGAAGTGATTAAGACCTTATAGCACAGCCAGGTTTTTGCAGTATCTTCAGGGTTGAGCTTTCTGCTGCAAAACAACAAAAGAGGACATAAAACAACAACAGTCTGGGGAGATAGCTCAGCAGTCTAAGTACCTGCCTGGCAAGCACAAGGACCCAAGTTCCATCCCTGATACTTCCATCCCCGGTACCACATGCCATTCTGGCCCTGAAACCGGGTGGTGTACGCCCGTGATGCCAGTGTGAGGGAGACTGAAATAAGGGGATCACTATGAGTCTGAACTTCATAGTGAGACCCTGTAGCCAACAAATAAATACATTTAGAAAGAAACAGCAAAAAGAGTAATGGCTAGAGGGGCTGATGGAGATCTGGGTACCCTACCTTCTAACCTATTCCTGCTTCTCAAGGCCAAAATCGTGCGCAATGCCAAGGACACAGCACATACACGGGCTGAGCGGAATATTCTAGAGTCAGTGAAGCACCCCTTCATTGTGGAACTGGCCTATGCCTTCCAGACAGGTGGCAAACTCTACCTCATCCTGGAGTGCCTCAGTGGTATGCATGTGGGTCCAGCTGGGCTGTGGATGGCTAGGGACCAGTGCAGGAATTTCTGGGTGCTTGAGGGAAGCCTGAAAGACTAAGGGGACCCCCACATCCACCACCTATCCACTGTCCATCTGTTCATTCATTCATTCAGCAAACATCTGTCCAGTGCCTAGTGTGTCCCTTGCCTGTGTTAGGGGTAGATGGGAATGGTGGGAGTTGGTTTAGAAAACCAGAGGGTGGTTTTGTCCACTTCTGCTATCTCTTCCCATTCTAGCCTCTGTCCTTGTGTGCCCTACATCTCGTCAGGGCTTCATCTAGCTGCATCCTCTGTGGTGTTGCCTATCCCCTCTAATGTCTTTTGGTGGGTGTGTCTGTGTGTATGTAGTAATTGCAGTTGTTCATTTAGCTTTCTGGTGTCTCCTCTAGCTACCAGGGTATTTCCCCAAACTTTTTTTTTTTTTTGTACTAGAAATCGAACTTAAGACCTTGCACTTGCTAGGCAGGCGCTGTGCTGCTGAGCTATATCCCCAGCCCATTTTAATTTTATTTTTGACAGGGTCTTGTTATATAATTCAGGCTAGTTTTGAGCTTAGTATGTTACTCAGGCTGGCCTTGAACTTAGGGTGATCCTCCTGACTCAGCCCCCCAAATTCTAGGATTACAGGTGTGTGCTGCTCCACCCATCAACCAAAATTGATTGTAACTCCAAGTCTCTAACTGCCCAGACAAAGCCTGGCTTCCTTGGCCCATCAACCCTGCTCACCATGACACCATGAAATAGCTTGGGTCTGCTCTTCTTACCTCCCTCTCTGTCCTATCAAAGCCCTGGGAGCTGCCACCTGCACGTTCTGCATTCCTTTCCTTTCATCTCAGCACCCTGGAAAGCCCCACAGTCACCACACATTCTGTCTGTTGTTGGGATTAACTTCATCTGCACTGTCTCTGTCTGTGGTTCTTTGGGCAAAGCTCTCAAAGCTGTTGGCTCAGTCTGGTGTCTAGAGCAGTGTGTGTGTGTCTGTTTCCCTATCAGACTGAACATCCTGAGGGCAATGGCTGGGTCTCCTCATCTCTGCCCCCAGCTTCACCCAGCACAGGGCCAGTCACCGAATAGGCGGCGGTAGATGTTTGCTGAATTGAATTGAATCCCTACGGCAGCTCTGGGAGGCAGGTAGGGCGGGATTTATAAGCCCCCTTTTTCCCAAGAAGAAACCGAGACTCAAAGTCAGTGGCGGGACTGAGTCTCAGCACACAGCTGCTGATGTCTTTATGCTGCAGGGGGTGAGCTCTTCACACATCTGGAGCGAGAAGGCATCTTCCTGGAAGACACGGCCTGGTGGGTATGCAGTTTTCCCTTCTCCCCAAGAGTGCTGGGCTCTTACCCTACCCCTTCAACCTGTCCTGTCTCTGCAGCTTCTACCTAGCTGAGATCACCTTGGCTCTGGGCCATCTCCACTCCCAAGGCATCATTTACCGAGACCTCAAGCCTGAGAACATCATGCTCAATAGCCAGGGTACGCCTGGGAGCACACACACCGTGTAGCTGTGTAACTGGGTGTGCAGGGAAAGGCTGAGAGTTGTGGCCAGGTGGCCCTGACCATCCTCTGCTATTCTTCCTTAGGCCACATCAAACTGACGGACTTTGGACTGTGCAAGGAGTCCATTCATGAGGGTGCCATCACTCACACCTTCTGTGGCACCATTGAGTACATGTAAGTAGCACCTCACTGGCCTAGAGGTTGGGAGGACAGCCAGAGGGGGCTTGGCTTGACTGACAGTTCCAACCTGGCCCCCAGGGCCCCTGAGATTCTGGTGCGCAGTGGCCACAACCGGGCGGTGGACTGGTGGAGCTTGGGGGCCCTGATGTACGACATGCTCACTGGATCGGCAAGTCCAGCCTCCTTGGGAGGGGGTGGTGTGGGAGAGCCCCCTCCCAGCTGGGGCAGGGCCTGGTGGAGGCCCCCAGGCTCTCCTCACCTTCTCCCTCCTCTAGCCACCCTTCACTGCAGAGAACCGGAAGAAGACTATGGATAAGATCATCAAGGGAAAGCTGGTGCTGCCCCCTTACCTCACCCCAGATGCCCGGGACCTTGTTAAAAAGGTGGGGATCCTCCTGCGGAGGCTCAGGTCTGTTGGCTACTCTGTGTATGCTCCTGAATGCCACTGGCCCGTGCAGTGTGCCTGTGAAAGTGAAGGCAACTCTTCCAGACCCTGAGCCCAGGCTTCAGCTCTGACAGAGCAGCCGCTTCCCTAGATGAGCCTACAGCTAGATCCTAATCAGGAAGTGAGGCAACCAATTCCACAGGAGGGCCGGCTGCTGGGTGTGTATGGGAGGGGAGGGCACCTTTACGGCTTGGCACGACGCCAGGAAAGGCTTCATGGAGAAGGTGCCATTGTACCTATCCTTGGAGGTCCTCAGTAAGTAAGGCCCTCAGGGGCCCCCGAGCCTTATCCTCCCCCAGCCAACCTTGGAGCTAGGTGGTAGTACCTCCCCCAAGCCCTCACTTCTGCCTTGGTCCCACAGTTTCTGAAGCGGAATCCCAGCCAACGGATTGGGGGTGGCCTAGGGGATGCTGCTGATGTGCAGGTGAGTCTGGGACCAAAAGGAGGGGGAGGGAGCCAGGAAAGATGAATGATTGGCATGTTTGAGGGTGCTCTCTGCCCTTAGAGGCACCCCTTCTTCCGGCATATCAATTGGGATGACCTCCTGGCCCGCCATGTGGACCCCCCTTTCCGGCCAAGTCTGGTGAGTGCAGGTCCCTTTGACCCCATGGCAGGTGAAGGCCCCCGAGCCTCAGACCCCCTCACCCTTCCCATGTGCATCTGTCCACAGCAATCAGAGGAGGATGTGAGTCAGTTTGATACCCGCTTCACCCGGCAGACACCCGTGGACAGTCCAGATGACACAGCCCTGAGTGAGAGTGCCAATCAGGCCTTCCTGGTAAGGGGAGTCATAGACTGTGGGGACCAACGCAGGGATGGTAGCTAAGGAGTGGTGGACCCTGAGCATCAGCTGGCCTGACTTCTTCCCCCAGGGCTTTACATATGTGGCCCCTTCCGTCCTGGACAGCATCAAAGAGGGTTTCTCCTTCCAGCCCAAGTTACGCTCCCCACGTCGCCTGAACAGCAGCCCCCGGACTCCAATCAGGTACTACCAGTGCAGAGGTATAGGGGACTCTAGTAATGGGAGGCCACTGGAGATGGGTGGCCTTGGCCATAGCTATTAATCAGAGCTCCTCTCATTCTTCTACTGTGAGAGCCGGTCATGCTGCAGGACATAGGAGGCTCTGACTCTGCCTTGGTTTCCTTTGCAGCCCCCTCAAGTTTTCTCCCTTTGAGGGATTCCGACCTAGCCCAGGTCCACCAGAACCCATGGAACCACCTCTACTTCCACTCCTGCCACCACCACCACTACCCTCAAGCACTGCTCCTCTCCCCATCCGTCCCCCCTCAGGGACCAAGAAGTCCAAGAGGGGTCGTGGGCGCACTGGGCGCTAGGACAGTGGATGTGGGTGAGGGCAACATTGAGGCCCCTTCCCTGCAGGCTGTGAGGACAGCCAGACCCCGGCTGCTCCAGAGACCTGGGGTGTGTCTGCGAGAGAGGAGTGAGTATGTCTTTGTTGTGGGTGGCTGAGCCCAAAATCATGCACACAGAGACAGCCAGCTGTGGTTACTGGCAGGAGGGTCCTACTGGGAGGGACTTCTGCTTCAGCCATGCCATTGCAGAATTAAAGGCCTAAATCATGGCATCAGCTGGCTTCTGCTGGACTCTGGGATTGGGTAGGATCACTCCAAGAGCAGCCCCTGCTCAGGGTGGTGAGAGGACACTACAGGACCACAGATCTGCAGGGTGGGATGGGATTTATTTCATAGCTGCCCAGGGTACATGTGGATGGCCTTCTGGAGGGGATGAGGCTGCATAGGGTTGGAAACCAGTGGGGGGTGACAGTCTGAGGTGCTCTACATGCGCGTTGGGGTGATGACCACCAGGTCCCAGCTAGCTGTGTTCCACTGTAGTAGCTTGGGAAGCAGAGATACAATGAGATGCCACAACAGGGCTGGGACAGACACCAAGCTGGCTCCTATAGTGCAGTGACGTGGAGACCCTGGGCCCCTGCGGCCCCAGCGCTATCATCCCAGGCTGCACTGCCTGAGAAGGCATGCAGGTCACTCAACAGGGCCTCGGCACTGCCTCCTGAGCCCCGTTCAACATCAGTGTCAGGCGCTTCCTCAGTGCGCTCCGGGGCCTGTACCGGGTGGGGCCCTGCTCTGCAGTGCTGCTTATCTTCCTGGGGTTCAGCCTCCTCCATTCCTTCATCCATGACATCTTTTGCGTGTTGCACATCCTCTTGCCCTTCTCTGTTGTCTGGTGACTCCACCTGATAACAGGTCTGAAGCCAGTGGCCTGGAGGGCTGGACCAGAACAGGCGGCGGGTATGGTCCCACAGTACAGTACCCAGGTGGGCTGGGTGGTAGTAGCCCCCTGAGTCATGGTTGAGGCGGTGCCAGGCCAAGGCCAGGCCTGTGATCAGCAGCAGGAGCAGCAGCAGCAGTAGGACAACGGTTACAGAGCTGGAGCCCATGCTGTCCCCAGAGCCCAGAGCTCCTGGCAGGGCCAGCAGCATCCCAAGCCCAAGGGTGCAGGATATAGCCTGTAGGAGATATAGGTTGGGGCTGTCACCTGGTGTGGAACTCAGTGACTGATTCCGTTCCCCTCAGAGAAGGTTCTCCACTGCCTCTCAGCAAAATGGAATCATTCAAGCTAAAAAGCACTCCAGTCCTTATTTGGTCAAGGTCTTGAACCAGTGTAATCTGCCTCTACACCTGACCTTGATCCTATAGCTCACCTCATTCCTGGCTTCCTTCAACCTAGTCCTGCCCTAGGCCTTTGCACTGGCTCTTCTCTTGGCTAGAATGCTTCAAAGCTGAGGGCCACCGAGCTGCCTGCTCATTTCCTGTGAGACCCAGCATGACCGTGACAGCTAACTGTTCGTTACAGGAGTCTACACACCCTGCACTCTCCAGACCCCCTAACCTGCACTATTCTCCATAGTGCACTGTATACAGGTCTCTTTTTCTGTTGCCTTACCTCACCTCTGTAATCAGAATAAGCTTTGGGAAGACATGACGCAGGGCCACAGACCTGAAACTAATGCTTGGCACATAGTAGATGCTCGAGAAATAGAGGCTAGCTGGACACTGTGATGCAACACCAGTAATCTCAGCACTTGGGAGGCTGAGAATCGCCATTTCAAAGTCAGCCTTGCTATGTAAAAGTTAAAGATCACCCTGAACTCCATATCTCAAAAAAAACAGGCCAAATGGGTCAAGAGTGCCCAGCTAGGAGTAGGAAGGTGGGAAAGGGGAGAGAAAAGGGAAGAGGTCTGAGTGGCTGGCATCAGCGCTGACTTCTGGAAGCTGAGATGGAGGGATCTGGATGAATTCAGAAACAACCCTTAAACTCTGCTTGGCTGGGTCCCAGGATGGGGGTCCCTGAGGCCCCTCTTCCACAACTACTGCAGTTTCCGCTCAGCAACCCGTTTCCCAGCCCCAGGGCCTCAAGTGAGCAGGGCTGGGGCTGGGGGCAGCCCGGTGCAGCTGGCAGAGGAAGCCTGCGGTTGGAACAAGGCAGGTGGAGCGTGTAGGGGAAGGGGGAGGGGTGTGAGTGTGGCCCTTCACTTAGCCTCCAGCCCTCAGGACCCAAGCAGGAGCCATGCTGGAGTTCAGCTCATGAGATAAACAGGTGAGGGTTGATCCCAGGAGCCTCAAAGAGGGGCTGGACTTGGAGTTCCATGGAGCTTAGCTCTGAGTTGATCTCAGCTCCTGCCCAAGGATGCTCAACCTGGGTCTTGCCTCTCTGTGCTTCTGGGTTCCTTGTGGGGGAGCCCTTCCATATATTTTAGCCCCAACCTCCTAGAACCCCCTTTCCCCTGCCTCAAGAAAGCAGCAGGCCCTAATACTCACCATTGGTCTGCTGGCCTCCTCACAGGGTGCCCACCTCTTGGCTCGATGTGTTGAGAAGCGAGCTGATGTGTTGAGAAGTGAGCTGCGGCGCTTTCAACTGCAGCTAGGGGTTATCGACCCATACTTCCGCTTCCTGTCCACAATACCCCACCCGTTCTTGTCTGCTGCAGGACCCTGCTGGAGCCTGGGCCTCTAAGGATCACTCCAGCCCATATCAAGTCCTCATAAACTTCTCTGGGTGAGACTGGGGCCATGGGTGGGACTAGGCTTCCAAGAGAAGGAACTAGGCACCCAGCTCCAAGCTGGAGAAAGCTGTGTGGATGTGTTAGTCTTCCGCCTTTTTCTGCCTGACAATTTAGAGGAGCCATGTGTGGCTACTTGGTGCCCCCAGATTTTCACACTCTTGACTTCCACGTTAATCTATCCCCACGTTTCCAGACTTTCTTTCCCAGGCCCACACATACAGCAGCTGATTAAGCCAGGGTTTTAGAAAGAAAATTTTATTTGGAATGAAAATATAGAGCTCATCCCTGCCACTTCCTCTGGGGGATGGGGGCGAGAAGGGTGGTCCCTCAGAGTACAAGCAAGCTTGCCTTAGTATAAAAATCCTCCACAGTAACGATGACCAGAGCTAGGTGGTGGCTCCAACCTGGACCCCAAGCCTGATCAGGTATGAACTGGTCCCTGACCTGCCAGAGGCACTTGTTAAGTCGGCAGCCAGTGCGTGACCTGCCAGCAGAAGGCGAGTGAGATGGGGGTAAAGGAGGGAACGCAGCGAGGGGGTGGACCCAGGGGCTGTGGTCCTATGCATCCCCATTCTCCATGCGACCAAGCTGCTCCTCCAGGCGGCTGATGCGGTCTCCCTGTTCCTTGATCAGTGCCTGCAATGCCCGAAGCTTCTGCAGGATTTCTTCCAGCTTCCCAGCCTCCTGCAGGGACAACAGGAAGTCAGTGACATCAGCTACAATTCTCAAACCACCAGACAGGACTTGGCTCGGAAAGGGAGACCAGATGATGTGGGCACACACAGCCTGGGGCAGCACCCAGGTTCCCAATACCTCCTCTGACTAGGGAGCACATACCTCAGCCCCTGTAAGGCTGCCGCTGGGGGTGGAATCAACGGTGGTGGCAGCAGAGGTGGAGGCTCCTGGCCGGCTAGAGCCGGCTGGCCGGCTATCGGACAGTACATTGCGCCGGCTGACTTTTAGGTCTCGCTGTTTGCTGGGCACATAGGCCTCTCGCAGTGAGATGAGGATGGGGTCAGCATCCTGCCCACTCACCCACTCCTCAGCCTCCAGGGCTGCTTCAGGCCCAGCTGTGTCAGGATACAGATCATCCTGGAAGAGGTCAGACTGCGCAGCAGGCAGGGGAGGTCAGGATAAGCTGGCGGCCTCCTATAAGACCTCACAACTGGACTGTGGGTGGCCACTTCATTTCCCTCTGGGCTGGTGTTCTATCAACCCCGCCTCAAATGGCCTGGCCCTGAGTGACCTCAAATCTGCCATTTCACTTCCCTTCTGGGCACCAACAGCTCCCTTTGCAACTGTCCCCAACTCTCCTGAGAAAGGCTCTGTCACCACCCTTGCCTGCAAAACACAGGCCCCAGCTATGTGGCTCTGTGGGATCCTGGGAGCCACATTTGAGCCCCATGGATTAAGTCAGGGTAGGCTCCATCAGCCTCCACTCCACTCTGCTCCCAGATGTGCCTGGTACACTGAATGAAGCACTTAGCAAATGTCATCTGGAGAATAATGAAAGTGTGTCTTAGACGTTTGGCATCTGGAGCCAAACCCCACGTGGCCTGGTTGTCCTCATGGAACTCTCAACTGCAGCCAGACCCCTCGTCCTCTTTCCATTCCCAGCTCCATGCCCTTGCTTGGCCTGCCCCCCTCCTGCCACTGGATGGTCCCGCCTGGCCCTGCTGTGGGCCCTGCCTCCTACTGGGAGGCTCTCCATGGCTGCAGTTCCTCCCTGACTGCTCAGCCCTGTCTCCTGTGGCTCCTTTGGAGCACAGCCTCACCTAATACTGTCATCCTGCTCACTCCCCATCTAACTTCTGGGTACAAGTGCGTGCTGGCATTTGTCCATGCCACGCACTGCACCCACTCACAGGCCTTGCCTGTCACCAATATGTACTAGAGAAGGAAGCAAATGGGTTTGGGCAGCAGGTGGCCTCACCTTTCTTGGCACAGTCATGACAATGGGTTCACACTTTCGCTCATGCAGCTTGTAGAACCTGGGAAAGGGAGAGAAGGTCCCATGATTAGAGCTCTCCTGGCTGCCCCCACCTTCACTTCCAACCCTTACCTAGCCTTCCCATAGCCGGACCCCAAGGCCCGTCATGCAGGCTGCCTTGTGGTTTAGGGGTTCCTACATACTGGCCCCTGAGCCTTGGTCCCCTCTGTAACATACTCCTGCTCCTGAGCTACTTCCAGTGATGTGACTTCTCACCTTGGATGTCCTAGGCTTGACCCCTGCTCCCATCCTGACCCACCCGCAAGCTGGGTCTCAGAGTGAGTCCCATCCCCGCTTACCGGGCAATCTCACACTTGCTGACCTCCAAGCCCCGCTTAGGCATGCTGCCCATGCCCCTCTGGGGCTCTTTGCTGGTGAATGTGTTCAGGAAGTGGATGTAGGGGGGCTCATCTGTGATTTCAAAGTACCTGATGCTGGAGTCACCCTGTGGGGGCAAAGGGCTCAGCACTTGGCCATTAAACTTGCCCAATTCCCACCAGCTGTTCCCAGCCCCACCTTGCCACAAACGTAGACCACGCTGGTGTCCGGATCGTAGAAGGGGAGCAGGGCCCCATTGCTTGAGTCTAGCTCCTGCAGGGCCATAGGTTCCTCAAGGTTTTCCTGGTACATGGGGAGCAGTCGGGTCACACCAGACTTATCCATCCAAAATCCTGATGAGGACTGTGGCCTTAACTAGTTTCACATGCCAGCCAGCATTGCCCACCAAGATGAAGAGGGTTCTTGCCTATATCCTTGCCTTTACCCATGTGGTGTAACCCAAGTGATCCTCTTCATTCCTGTGGCTCTACTTTTCCATCCCTCCCCTAGACCTTAAGGCTCTTCCCAGGACACTGAGGAAGCGCTGGGGACCAAAGGCATAGGCCAGCTGGGTGGTTCAGGCAAGCAAAGGAAAAAAGGGCCTTTCCTTCAGCAGAAACAGGGTGGCAAAGATATGGAGACAGTGGAAGGCAATGGGGGAGTTTCAGGGGGGCCAGAGACCATGGGGCAGGGACAGGAGAGGGTGGCATGGTTTTCAAGCCAGTCCTTTTCATGCATAACCTGCCAACCTGGTCCAGAATTATGCTGCGAGTAGGGGCCCATTTTTAATCCTGCCCTCTTAGGCTGACCACGGACACTCACTGGGTCCCACAGTGCCAGCTGTCGCTCGCTCATGCGGCTGAAGCCTGTAGTGAACACCTTGCCGTCCGCCAAGAAAATGGCCCGCATGGGCCGAGCACCCTCATGGGCTTTCTCCCGCTCCTGGGAAGGGACAGGTGGTCAGTACAGCATCCCAATCAAGCCCCTGGGCCTGTCCACTGCCATCTTCACCCTCTGGGGCCACATACTGCCACCAGGGTGCCTCGGCGGGGGTCGATGATGCGCATGCGCTTGTCCTTGCATGCCGTGCAGAAGAGGCTCCCATTGCGGTTCCAGCTGACATTGTAGATGAGGTCGGGGTGCTGGGTATCGAGGCGGTACAGCTCCTCTGCAGTGCCCACATTCCAGATAAGCACCACATTGTCACAGCCTGGCAGGTAGAGGGCCAACTGCTTAGACCTGGGCAGGCAGGTGGGGGCCGTCAGCCCACTAAACCTACAGTGCCCACTCCCCAGGGACTGAACCAACTCTTGACTGCTGTAGGCCTCAGCTTCCCTATTTGTAGGGTGGGCCCCAAAGAGGCTGCTAGGATGTTCCAGAGCCACATATGCAAGGGAGACTGGGGCAAGGTGGGTAGGGAGCAGCGCAGACCTGCACTGAGCAGCACGTTTCGGGCGGTGGGGTGCCAGGTGATGATGCCCACGCGCTTGGTGTGCCCCTCCAGCACCACCACTGGCTCTGTCAGTGGGGAAACCAGACCATTCTCTGGGATCTGCCACACCTGCAGGAGGGATGGGGACGGTGGGCTGAGGCCTCTGCTTGCCCCTGTTACCAGCAGCCTACAGGGGCCACACCTGAGACCCTGGCCTGAACAGCCCTATGCTCACCATGACTGTGCAGTCTTCTGAGCCGCTGGCAATGACTTCATCATTGTGGGGACACCAGTCGATGTCTAGGACAGGTCCTGTGTGCCCACACACTGTCGGATAGGCCTTGTCAATGCGGCCTGTCTGTAGGTGTGGGGGCATAGTCAGAACGCCTGTGCTTCATCTCCCCAAAGCCTCAGTCCCCTCCCAGGAGTAGGACTGATGTGTATAGCCTGGCTCATTCCTAGTCCAGATGCGACAGCGCCCAACCCCACCCTCTTAGGTAAGTAGGGAATGTCTGCAGCCTGTCTCTGACTCAGTGGCAATAAACACTTTTGCCACCTTGGCTCACACCTCCTGGGCAGTAAATATGGATCATAATACCTGCCAGGCAGGGAAGAGGCAAACAAGGCAGATATACTGAAGGGCCAGAGGTGTAGCAGATACTTGCAGCCTTCACTCCATTCCCTCTCCCAGCCCACCTTGTTTAGAGGGAGCACCAGGAAGGCACCCCCACCACTGGCCTCTACAATCACAGCCAGGAATCTGGGGTTCACTGCGCAGAAGGTGCTGTCCCAGGTAACACGGGACACTCGAATGTCCTCGTAGCACTGGTCATTCTTGACTGGCTGCCCAAACACATGACGGAATTTGCTCTGCCGCACTACTTTTCGGAAGGACATGTCTGCAGGGTAGAGAGGTGGGGATCACCTTGCTGTCTCAGCGACCTGAGCTCTCCCAGGGCTGCATGATGGGAGGTGAGGAGGGACTGGTTATTATAACCAGCCTGGTTCTCAGCTTCCACAGTCACAGAACAGAGTCACAGGTGCAGATCAAGGCTACCTCCCACCAGTGGAGATCTGAAGAGCTAAACTAGCGCTTGCCACGCTGAGCCTGAGTGGCTTTGTGGGACTTTCTTTGGACCCCTACCCCATCTCTGCGGGGGGGAGGAGAGGGCAGAGAATGTATAGCTCCTTAGGTCCTGGGCGTTTCGGCGCTGCCTTTCCTGCCCAGTTATGTGGAAGCGGGATGAAGGGCAGGGAGCAACGGAGGCAGAATAGGTCTCCCTGTTGTAGGGCGCCATAGGCCACAGTTCTGAGTCCCAGGAAAGCTGCAGGAAACCCGGCTCAGGGGCTTTGGCAGAACGCTGTGGGGGTCAAGATGCCGCTGCCAGAGCATCCCAGAGTGGCCTCAGAGCGTGGTGCAAGATGAATCAGGGAACCAACTTCCTGGGACCCTGGCCCAGGAGGCGAGGCTGGACGGCTAGAGGGAGCTCGGACTGAGGGTGGGGCGCAAAGGAGAGAAAGTGCTCTTTGGACTTGCGGACCCCCTCCTGGGACCCCGCCCTCGCCCGCGCTCCCAGCCGGCTCCCGCCCAGTATCCCGCTCACCGGGGGTGCCAGGGGCTGCGGCGGCGGCCTCGGGCAGCTTGGAATCCCGATCTCTGGGAAGCAGGAAGCGGGAATCAGGAAGTGACAGAAAGCGAGGGCGGGGGAGGGAGGCGGGCAAGGGCTTGAGAGGCGGGGCCGAGTCACGCGCACAGGGGTGGGACGGGGAGGTAGGACTTCAGAATGAGGTGGGCGGAGTCCGTTGGGATTGAGGCGTGGTCAATAGGAGCCCCACCTCGAATGGGCTGGGGCTGGCGCTACCCTGCTCCAAGAAATGAAAAGTGTCTCTGCAGCAGCTGCAGCTAGGGGCGATGTTGGGAGACTGGGGCATGCGCAGGGGTTGCCAGGTTAGGGTGAAGCCAACCCTGCCAGTCCCCAACCCGACTGCACACCCGTAAGGCACTGGTGACGGTTCCTGCCCCGCCTCCAGGTGGCGTCGGCATGGACAGTTTTTATGAGTTAAAGCTCTTGGCTAAGACTGTAAGTAAGTCAGTGTTAGAAGGAGAGAGGGAAAGGCCCAGCGGTCCCGTTTTTCCTGACAAACACCCATGGGTCCTACCAGGGTTTTTAGGGCCACAGATCCCTCGTACCTTCCTTTGCTCTGGACAATCTACAGGAGCCTGAAGGTCAGACCATGATCCTCTTCATTCTCTGACAAGGAGCCCAGACAGGCCTCCCCAGATCTACTCTATCCTATCTCACCGTGGAGCCTTCGTTGTCCTTGTAGGACTCACTTTTCTTTTACATTGGTGGCTCTGGACACTGGCTTCCTCCTATCTGCCTTGTACATCAACTACCCTGGTAACCAAGAGGTGATGGCAGGGTCCCTTTCCCAGAAAAAACAAACAAAACAAAAAAGGAATTGACAAAGAGGGGCACAGAAAAGGAGTTCAGGCTGTG
>NDGN011106965.1:0-16530 GCA_002564285.1 Tympanoctomys barrerae | reverse complement strand
TCCTTTCCCTGCTCCTGGCCGTAGCCACTCACCTCCTCTCTTCCTGTCCTGCCCCTACCTTCTTCCTAAGGACACCTCTGGTGGCAGGAAGGGCCTCCGGAGACAGGAAGTCTTAGGGCGAGAGGAGGCCGGTGGTTGGCCACTCTGGGGGACAGGAGACTGCAGGGCACATGTGCTCACTTCCACGTAGAAAGGGGGATGAGAGAGTGACTTTTCCAGGGTCCTGGGCAGCCCAGGGTTAGGGACTGAGTGGGGGAGGGGACTTAGTCCCTACTGGGGCAAAGAGGCAGGGGAAGTAGACAACCCCGCTCCTATTCCCAATTCCCTGGATGCTGGGACTGGTTCTGTGGCCTCAGCCCTCCTCCTGATTGGGTACATGCCACATGGGTGCAAATCCTACTGTGACATCCACAATGTCGCTCGCAGGAAGCTCCCTAAGCTTTGACTCCACTTTGGTCCACTGAAGTCCCAGGACTTGAGGAGCACAGCCCAGGTGTGGAAAGTGACATGGTGAAGCTTCTAACAGAGACGACTGGGGGCTGTGTGTAGAGGCAACCATAGGAGCCTAGCCATTGTGGGTACAGCATGTGACAGGTCCCGCCAGGTGGCTGGGTGCCAGGCGGGGGAGCCATGCCTGCTGTCACCCCATTCTTCTGCCTACTAGGTGGCAGGGTTGGGCGGAAGAGGAGGCTATGTTCCCTGAGGGCCCAGGACAGGGTAGCAAGGTGGGGCTCTCACTGGTGCAGGCCCTATGCAGAGGGGGCTATGGATCTATGGAACTACGTCTCCAAACTTCACTGAGCCCCCATGTTACTGTATTTACAAGACAAGCAGTTTTACAGGTAATTGGGGTTAAGTTAGGCCCTAAAGGTGGAGTCCTAACGCAATTGGATTGCTGGCTTCAGGGAGGCTGAGGCAGGAGGGTCTTCAGTTCAAGGCTGGCCCAGGACATAATGCATTCAAACCAGGCTCACATACACACTGAGGCTCCCATGTAAGAAGGGATGTGGGTCCAGAGCACGCAGGCTCCTTACAGCCCGCAAGAAGCCAGTATCCCCCTCCTGTGCCTCAACTTCCTGTTCACACACCGCGTCCTTTCCAACTCCCCATCCCACCCCTCTCCCACAGCCCAGGCCTCAGATCCTGTCCTGCACCCCCAGCCACATTAGAGTACAATCCACTCAATTCCTCCTTGGCCCCAAAGCCTGTTATCTACAGGCTAAGTCCAAGCAGGTGGCCACGTGCAGTTGTGCACTGTACAACCTGCACACCTGTGCAAGCGGTCCTGTGTCCAACCTCATTCATTCATTCATATTTTCATCCATTCATTCATAAAAAAAAATCATTCTCAGCTTAGTGCCCAAGGTTCCTGATGACTTTGGGGCCTTCTATAAGTCAGAATGTAGTGTCTCTCACTAATAGCACATGGGCGCCCCTCCAATAAAACTTGGTTTCTCCTCTTTGTTTGCCAAACTCCTAGCCACCCTTGGAAACTCGGCTCAAATGCTGCCCAGTGGTAGCCCTGCCCTGCTCCCTCCCAGAGAAGTGCTGCTCTTGCTCTCTGCTTTCTCCTCCTGCCCAGCCTGGCTGCATGAACAGGGGCATCAGGTGCTGATTGGAACCTGGAGCCTCCGCCCCCTGCCCTGAGCCCGAAGCTGGGTGGGTGGCACAGGGTGAAGGCCCAGAGGAGGGCACAGGTGCAGAACTAGATGTGGGTGGGTGGGGCTGATGCCACGGGACAGAGTCCAGTCAGAGGACATGGAGTGAGAGGTCACTGTCCCCCTGCTGGATGAGGCAGGGTGAGGGGTTGCGGCAGCAGGTTCCCCAGGACCAGTGGGAGGGAATCGGGCAGCGACGTGGATTCTGCAGCCCAGCACCACTCGGTGACCTTCTTGTGCATGTCCCGCAGCCACAGGAGTGGAGAGAACCCGAGGCCCAGGGTACCGTGAGGGATCCACTGTCCCATGTAGCAGGCCGGGGCCAGTGGCTCGGGTCACCAGGGTTCAGGGAATCTTCGTATGCCCTGAGCAGCTCTGGCCACCCCGGCCTGTCCTGGCCCCTCAGGGAGACACGGGGCACTGCTCGTGCCGCTGGGTGACACACACTCCCCCTGGGCTGGGAGCTCAGCCCTTTCCTTGGCAGAGGCAGGGCTTGGGGACAGCATAGTATAAGTGGTTTGACACGGGATCCAGGTACTGCCTTCTCAGAGACAGGTCACCCCTAAACTAGGTCCTCTCTTGGGTTTGATGAACCGCTGTGCCATGACAGAGGCTTTATTCTGGTGAAGGGAGTGACAGGCACATACGGGACAGCAGATCGTGCCCGCCCCACCTCCGGGCCGGTGCCGGGAGGCCCTGATAACCTGGGCTCGAACTGTTCTGCAGACTCCAGCCCTGCATTGTCGTCTCACATGTGGGCTGAAGTCACAGCTATCAGGCCCGACTGCGGCCAAAGAGGCTCGCAGGCGCGCACCTCCCCGCCGACCCCTGTGCCGCTTTCTCAGAGCCCACGTCTGCTGGAAAAGCAGCCGCTGCCTCTCAGGCTTCCTTCTCCCACCCGGAAGGGGCAGAAAACCCGAACCTCTTCCAAGTCCCGGGCGAGCGGCCTCTTTGCATTCTTGACTCTCTGCTGCCCCCTGGTGGCTGCGAGGCCGGCGCCCAAGCCCGGCTAGAGGGGGCGGTGGGTAGAGTCCACCCCTGGGTGTGTGGGTGTTAGGGAGAGGACACAGCCGGGCCAAATTGCAGTCCAACTGTAGCCAGACGCCCTCAGAGCTGTCCTAGATCCCCAGGGTCTCTGCCGCCCCTCCTACTTGGGGACAGTGACAACAGCTGCACAGGTGGATCCAGAAGGCCACTGTTCACATCAGGAAGGCAGGTTGGGGACAGACGCAGAGGGAAACGCAGTCTGCACCCGGGCCTCACTCACGCCTCGCCAGCCTCAGGGCGGGCACCCAGGCTGCACGCTACTGCCCCTGCCCGACCGTGGCACAGGTGCTGGGTGCTGCTGCCGGCAGGAGTTTCGAGGCTTCGGCCTGTAGGGGTCCAGGCACCAGGGACAGGGCAGGGCACAGCCCGGCCTGCCCGGCACATCTACATCCGCTCGGCCTCCTGCAGCAGCGCGGTCACCAGGCCTATGACCCGCGAGGCCGGCTGCCCCGCATCATACTCCGCGAAGAGGTGACACACATTCTCTGGCGGCTCTGTCTGGTTCTTGGCGACAAAACCGAAGATCCTGGAGAGGAAAAGGGAAGGTGTGGGTGGGGCAGGGGACTTGGGGTTCCAGGCCTGCCCCTGCCACCGGCATTGACAGACACCTTCCTTCCTATGACGGAGCTTCCCATGCACTCCACGAAGGAGCCATCTCCCCACCAGACCGGTGAGCCCCAAGTTCAAGCTCTGGGTCTCCTCCCTTTTGGATGGGAATCAATCCTGAGGACAGAGGTGGACCCTGAAAATGAGGCTGGCGACTCTTGAGGCCAAGATTCCCCAGTAGAGCCCGTGTCTCGCAGGAGCCTGAGGGATTCCCCTCAGACAGGGAGCTCCCTGAAGACAGAGCCTGTGTGCCCGTCGGTGCCTTGGCCTCAGATATTGCAGTCCTGGGGATTAAAATCAGGGCCTTCTCCCTGAATTATCTTGCCACTCCTCTTTTTATTGCTTATTTTGGTTCAAGGTCTCACTATATTGCCCAGGTAGGGGTCCAACTTGGAATCCCCCTGCCTCAGCCTCCCAGAATGCTGGGAGGACAGGTGTGCACTGGACACCCTGACTCAACCTCCCCAGTGCGTTGAACTCTTGGGGCAGGGCGGGGCCTCCTTCTGTAGGGTCTGTGCCTCAACCCAAGAATGGCTCCTAGCGTGGTAGACAGGGGTATAGACAGGGGTGTGGTGGGGGACGGGCCTTACCGGGAAGGCTTACAGTACTTCTGCCACCTGTGGAAGGAACGTGCACATCCTGAATAACAGAGCTCCTCTCCACCCCACAGAACCCTGCCTGAGGTGCCCCGCCAGCCCTCCGCTTTCCCTGGGTCTGCCTGCCATCTAGGTCCCAGAGCTCAGGGCGCTGTGGAGAGAGCTGAGGCTGCCGGGGTCTCCCTCCTTGCTTGCACTTACTTCCGCTGCTCCGGATCTGTGCCGCAGAAACGCACGGTGCTGAGTGGGTAGTGGCGCCGGAAGAAGACCCTGGCGGAGGCAGGGAGAGCGGGGCACGGTGAGCTCTTTCCGCAGCCAGCGTCTCCAGGTCCCTAAAGCCCAAATGGCCTGTCCTCCATGAGACCCTCGTGGCCTCTGGGCCACTGTCTGCCTCCCCACGTGCGGCCCTTACTTCCTCTGGACGTCGGTCAATGTGATGCCCTGCTCGGTGACTCCGAAGTGGACCACAGTAGGTGTGGGGAGGACATCCTGGTCCAAGGTGGCCGAGAGGGCCTTCTGCACAGCCAGGGCCCCGCTCAGGGTCTCCACGCTCACGGAGCTCAGGTACAGGGTGCGGCAGCCTGTGGGCCCAGGTGTTATGCTGGGGCGCTGGAGGGGCTGACAGACCCCGCCTTGCCAGGGACCGCCGGACACCTTCTTCAGGGTCTGAGGGGGGTGGGGTGGGGCGCGGGCGATGCCCCCTCAGCACCCTCCTGGCCTCCAGGGTAGGACAGCCCGGGGGTGACACTGCTTTGAGTGGATGGATGTCTTCAGTAGGGGCTGTGGCTGCCCCCACTCTCACCTCCACCCTTGGTGATACAGGACAGAAGACAGGATGGAGGTGTGCTGACCACTGCCTGGCTTTTGAGCTCTAGCCCTCTAGGGCGCCTTCCTGCAAGCAGGCAGGTAGGAGGAGAGGGGATCCCCAAGCCTGGGGCAGGGTGGGGCGAGGGGCACACACATTGTCAAGCCACGAGGAAACTGTGCGGGGTCTGTGTGCGCATGTGCTGGCGTAGCGCGGGGCACCCCCTTAATACTCACCTGCAGATTTCTTCAGGCAGCCTGGGCTGTCTGTGGGGGGCTCTGTGGTCCCGTCTGCTGCTCCCAGCTCTGAACCAAGGGGAAGGAGCAGGCCCCCAAGGGGCAGGCAGGATGAGGGGAGCCCTCAGGGCCCCTGAACCATCTCCCAATACCTGCCCCCAGAAAGTGAGAAGACAGGTATGGGGAGTGGGAGGGAGATGGGGGAAAGGAACTGTGATTATGCAAATGGGGGACACTCAGGGGCTCCCCAAGGGTCAGGCCTGCAAGCCTTGGGTCCCATACTCCTCCCTGCCCCCCAGGTCCCACTTGGAATGTGGCCTTGACTTTGACCTCTCAGACTCTTGATCTTCCCACTTCCTTCTGACTCCATCCCAACTCCTGTTCCCTCTTTTGTTTTTTATTTTTAGTCCTGGGGATCAAACTCAGGACCTTGCACTTGCCAGGTAGGCTCTTATGCTGCTGAGCCATCTCCCCAAGAGGCTCCTCTTTGCAGGAAGTGGGTGCCCTCTCACCATGTCTTACCTGGGGCTCTCTGGCCCTGAGTCCTCTTCCAGCAGCCCCTCTTTTCTAGTTTGTCTTATGCCATCCTAAATTGGGCTGTGCACCGGGTGAGCTTGCTAATCCCAGCCCAGTCTCACTCTTTGTGCCCCTGGGGGGGGGTTGAGGCGTGAATACAGGGAGTGCACAAGAAATGTGGGACCTGGCTAGCTGGGCACAGCTGCATAATCCTTGCCTTGGGAGGCTGAGGCAGGAGGACTGCTGCGAGTTGCAGCAGGGAGTTTGAGACCAGGTGCTTTCTTAAAAATTTATTTTTATTTTATTGCTTGAGACAGGGTCTCCCTATGTAGTCCGGGCTGGCCTCAACCTCACATCCACCCTCCTGCCTCAGCCTCCTGAGTGCTGAGATCACAGTTGTGCACTCCAAGGGGCACGTCTAACTGCAATCCTAAAATAATCCACAGACTGACCAGGCAGAAGACCTACCTCGCTGCGGGATGGTGAGGGCGCAGGGCAGGGCCAGGGCCATGACAGAGTGCTGGCACACGAAAGCAGAGAGGCTTCCTGCGAGGGAACACGCACTTGGATGACGAGGGCCTTCCCAGCAGCCCGCACCCCAGAAGGGCGGGGCCCCTATCTCAAGGACCTGGAGGCTGGGGGATAGCTCACCAAAGTAGGGCTCCTCATCTGCTCCTTTGAGGTGCACCCCTTTGGCAGAAGACTCGATAAGGAAGTGGCGTATGAGGTCACTGCTGTCCTCGCCTGCAGAAGACAAAATGCACACGCTGTTGGGGAGAAATAGCGCATGCGTGCAAGGGGACCAAGCTTACGCTCAGAGAAAGCGCAGTATCGCGGAGACTGCGCATGCGTGCAGAGGACACCTCGCAAGCAAGCGCGCAAGGGAACGAATGCAGGGGTGCCGAGGAGACGGCGCATGTGCAGGGAGGGGAAGGGTCGCGTGCACGCCGGCCGGCCGGCTCCTCCCTGCTCTCTATCCTCTGCCAAGTGCTTCACAGGGCTTGAGCCACCCGTGCGCATCCTGCGGTCACTCGAGGCACCAGCGAATTTGCCCAAGGGCTTCTGGGTCCCTTCACCCCCTTAGGAAAACTTTCTTCTGGTGAGAGTTATCAGGGATTGTTTGTAATTACCTTGTAGACCAAATACCAGCTCTTCCAATGGCACCCGTCTCCTCCCACCTCTTCCTTGGCGCTGGCGTTTCCCACCAGCTCGGAAACAAGCTGGCCCTGCACTCTCCCCTGCCGTCCGCATCCTCTTCCTTGGCCTCCCTCATGGCCCACCCCAGGCCGCTCCCTTATCTCTGCTTCCGGGGGCAGAGCGCAGGCTGGGGATGCACCCACGCTTGCTCCCTTGTGCAGACGCTCTGAGGGCCAGTGCCACCCTCGGTTATAGGAGAAGCGCAGTCCTGGGACGTCTGGGGGGCACCGGGTGCTTGTACTGGGTATTGCTTTCCGTCCACCTCCCCAGAGAGGTGCTGCCCGCGTGCAGCCCTCTGATTCCTTAGTTCCTTACCCAGAGCTCAGGACAGGGAGAGACCCGTAGACGTGTGTGGAGTGTGTGTAAAATATCACACACGTGTGCTAAGCGATTAAGCACATGCTACAACACACAGGCCATGCTATGGCATACACCTGATAGGCTGTCAGCGCAATGGGCGGGCTCTCTTGCACACGATAAGCCATCGTATAATGGCTGGGTTATCACAGCTACTTACTGGATAAACTGCCCCATGGGTGGTAAGGAGTGCGCACCCTCATTACTACATCGGGCGGCCCCGAGATGAGAGATGAGCCTAGTGTGCACAGCGGGGGCTACAAGGAGAGAGTGGCCTGAACAGGGGTCAGGATCTGCAGGGAAAGGTGCCGTCCACGGTGCCTCAGAGCTGCTGGGGGCTGTCCAGGAGGGGACCGTCCTCCCAGGAGTGGCCACAGGACTGGCGTGGGAACGTCCTCTGGGCCAACACCTGCTGTCTGCAGGAGCCCAGGAGGGACAAGACTGGTGTGTACCTGATCGATGCTGGGCGGATGCAGGCGCTTCCTGGACCTTCAGGGCCAGGCCGAAGGAGCCTCGATAGGAGGAACTGTCCCTGATGACGAAGGCCCCCGGCTCCTCCTTCCTCAGCAGCTCGATTGCTGGAATGATCCTTGGGTCAGACGCAGATCCCACTTCACAGGGGCTCTCCCTCCCTGGCCCTACGTGGGATCTCCATGAAGCAGCATCATAGCACGACCTTGCAACCCAGGAGGTCTTTCTAGTGTTTTTATCTGCCATTTTTGCTGTGTTTGTTTCCTGGAGAGGCAAGTAGGCCAATCCCTTCCCTGGGCCACTTGCCACCTCCGCCTTCTTTGGCCATGACCTAACATAGGTTCTGTTTACCTTGCTCTCTGGTGATGCTTGGCTTAAACCAGTATTTAGATGTATCCATCACAAACTTCATGGTGGGCTGTGTGTCCTTGCTGGGACCTACAGACAGACAGAAAAGGGCGACAGAGTAGGCTGAACTGGAGTTTGCTGGAAGGTGACCACTCGAGAAGGCTGGGGACCCCACCCTGTTCCTCTGCCCAGAGGCCCCGGTCCACTCAGTCTCCCTGATCAGAAGCCAGTTAGCTCTAGACTGCCTGAAGAGACAAAGCCAGACAGGACTCCGAGACTTGGCACATCTGGGACACAGGAGTCTCCTAGTATCCCTGGTAATTAATCGAAAACAGATAACAAACCTACTGTGACCTGGCGGAGGGACTGGAATGGGGATGGAGGATTCCCTGTACCTGTAAGGCCTCACATTCGCCTCCCCCTTAAGCCTAAGAGTTCTGTAGGGGGGACGTCTGCTCGCAAAAGAAAACAAGATAAAAGGTGAAGGGTGGAAGACAGAGGTTGGAAGAGCTGCACTAAGAAACCAGGCGCCTAGATTCCTGATTTCGCCACAAATATTCAGCACCTAGAGCCCAGAGGGGACCAAGCAGGCTCCACAGTCCCAAGGGTCTTTAAATGTCCCAGATTGTAGGAAATGAAAAGGAAATTTGCAGAATTTGGTAAGATCCTGGGGCACAATTAGTGATATCCGGGAACATCCACAAAGCAGGCTGGCAGTATCACCTGAGAAGCCCCAGCACCCGTGGTCCCATGTCCCTAAGGCAGTGAGCAGTGGTTCTCAATTTTGACATCACAGGAAGGTGTCTGTGGCCTGTTCACTAGAAAGCATGCTGCACCTCAGCCTGCAAACAGCTGGCAGGTGGGAGCAGACAGGGAGGCGTCCCCAGTGCCCTGCTCTCCTGCATGCCTTGACCCGCATCTCTGGCCCAGAGTCACCCTGGAATCCCCAAGAAGCGGCCTTGGGAGGGGCCGAGCCCAGGGAGTCCAGGCCTCTGCTGTGGGAGGCGTGCATTAGCGTTGGTGTTTACTGTTTTGGGGTCCGTGAACTGTGTGCTTGCGTTTGCAGCCCCAGGCTCCGGGAAAGGGAGTGTTTGCCACTTTGTGGTTTGGGGCTCTCTGGCTTGGAACACACTGCCTCCGTTCCCCTGCATACCCCCTCTGTGTTCTCGTCATCCTTGGACGTCAGAGCGAGGACCCAGGCTCCCCTGGGCCGTCCTGGGGTTCGTCACGGAGTCTGCCACTTCCTCATCTGGAGGGCGCCTGGCTCCTTCCACCCTGCCCCCCTCAGCCTGTAACAGCCTCCTCCCTGTCTGGGGCCTCTAATCCCTTTTGCCCCAAGGGTGAAATCCACTTTTTGGCTTGGCGCTCAAGGCCTTTTACCGTCTGGATCCAGATTACTTCTCAGTGACCTTTTCTTACACTCGATATTTTGGGAGCATTTCCTAAATATGCTGGAACTTGTACCCAGGCATGACTGTGGGGTCCTGCACCTCTACCTCTGAGCTTTTCCTACCCTGTGTGGGTCTCGGTTTTGGCCCATCTGTGTCTTGACAACCTGGCACAGTGCCCAGCACACAATAGGTGCTCAACACGTGCTCAACAGTAGGCTGCTGCTGAGTCTCCTTCCCTTACCCAAATCTTCCACTGCTTGATGATCGGTTTACAACGTACCTTCTGGGGCCATGCCTGGGATGGTGTCCGGCAGGGTCTGGCTGCGGTTTTTGGTGGCCAGGCAGGGGTGCCTGGGAGAAGCTGCTCCAGCCTGGTGTCCTGGTGTCTGCTGGGGTGGGGGAGACTGAGATTCGGGGCAGCCGTTGATCAGCACGATGGGGATGTCCACCATGGAGTTGGCGATGGATGGGGGACAGCTGCTGGCATGCTCCATGGCCAGCGGAGAGGAGTGGGCCATGCTGGGCTGCACCACGCTTGGGGCAGGGTAGCCGGGGCCCTGGACATCACCAGGTCTCATGCACGGGGACACGGGCCCAAGGCTGTGGAGGCTGGAGGAAGAGCTGGCGGGGCTTTCCGAGGACCGTGATGACAGCTGGTGGCTGGAGCTGCTGGAGTGGAGGAGAGACTGGCTGCTGTCGGGGAGAGAGGAGGGACATGGCTTAGGGTCTTGGGGGCCCCAGGGCTGGAGTCAAGGGCAGGCCCCATGGATACTCAAAGATGGAGAAATGTCCCTGGCCTGCAAGGTCTTTGGTTGTTTAGAGAGGCCAGGGGTGCCAACCTGCGGGACTCCCTCTGCCTTTCTGGCCAGAGCAGGGGCTCTGTCCTGCTTCTTGCTGCTAAGAGCCCTGTGGGCAGATGGACCTGGATGGACAATGGGCCCAAGGCGGGATCCTGGCAGGAGGTGAGGAGGAAGGGAAGAGGCAGGCTGTGCGCAGGGCTGGGCCCTGCCTGGGGATGCCCACGCTTTGCTCTCAGGCATGGGGCCCGTGCAAGGGTGTCCTGGGGCAGGGCAGGTGGGGTGCAATCCTGTTGCGGAATGGTGGTGAGTGGTGAGCAATGGGTTATGCCGGGGCTGAAGGGAGACAGGTGAGCCTCGCAAACGTGGCAGCTCTGTTGCCCGGGAAGACGTGGGCTAAGATCTCTGTCCTTACGTCCTAGACGCTCATGTTCACATCTGTTATCTTCCTGCATTCTCTGACTCTGCTCAGGCAGAATGGGTGCCCACTGTGATGCTAAGGGTACTGCGGAGGCAGGGTCAGAATGACAGAACGCACCTTCCAAACACGTAGCTGACATCGGAAGCCGGGCTGGCTGACAGCACAGAGACCCTGCTGCCCCGCTGGGGGGTGAGGGCCCTCGGCCCCTTCTCCAAGCCCAGCGTGCCGAGCAGCGGGGAGCCAAAGCCCTGCAGGCCCGAGGCTCTGAGCCCTGCACAGGGGATGGCGATGCTGGGGGAGGAACCCCTCCCCTGGCTGCCGGAGAAGATGAGGCTCTCAGAACTGCTGCGTGTCTCCCAGGGGACATCCCTGCAGAAGAGGAGGCCGCCGCTGCGTGGGGAGCCAAAGGGTGGGGTGACAGATGGGCTGGAGCAGTGTGGGACACCCTCCCGGCACCTCGGTCTGGAAGATGTCACTTCGATATACTTGATGTCTTTGGGGAGAGAGGCAGAGTGCTGGTTAGCCCGGGAGGGACATTTGGAGAAAAACCCTTGAGAACAGAGGCCTCCCCTTTTATACAGACAAGGTCCAGGCAGGAGACCAGCATCCAGTGCCATCTTCAGGGCCTGGCTCTAAAGGTACCATGTCAGTGACATTCCTGGGATGTGGGATGTCCTTGGGTCAGAGATGTGGCTGTGCCACACATGATCTGAGAACTTGGCCAAGTGCCTCGGTCACTTGGAGCCTCAGTGTCCACCCGTTGGCATCACAGGAAGGTGAGACGGGATTGCTCGGGGGGCAGTGCTGCGCTTGGCACACAGAGGCGCTTAAAAACTGGAGGGCCCTCTGTCTTTCCACCATGCCTGTCACCGAGGACGCCCCAAGACTGCCTCCCATCTGCACCCACAGTAAGACAGGGCCTTGCACGCCTAGAATCTCACAATGGGCCTCTAAAAGTCTCAATGCCCCAGCTGCACCCCATGCTGGCTGGATCAGAACCCATGGGGACCCCTGGCCTCCATTTGGGTTGATCGTTTACGTGTTTCTTTGGTTTCACAGGTAACGCCTACGCACAGGAGCCTCCACGCTCCAGCCGATGTTTTCACTGTGTCATGGTCCCTGGGACGGGTCCCCAGGACGGAGTGCCAGGCTGCACCCCAGGCCTAGGGACCTGTGCGGGCAGTAGTCTGAACATCTGAGGGTCCCCTGAGCTCTTCGGAGCAGAGACAGTGAGCACCCAGCCTCCACAGCTGCTGTGGCCTGCTGGGCCCTTGCAGTCTCAGCCCCCACCCCCACCCACCCCACCTAGAAGCCACGCATCCCCAGCCTGCCCGGCCGCCTGGGCTGAGCTCCTGGCCAGCTTGCCAAGTGGCTGCCTCTGTCTGGGCCTGTTGGGCCGGCGAAAGCAGGGAGGGTATGGGGTGAGCCGGCTCTGGCCTGGGCTTGCTGCCCCTGGGGCTGGAGGGAGGTGGACCCGGGTCCAAGTCCCAGCTTTGCCACCTTTCCTTCCCTGCCAGGAAGCAGGGGGTAAATGTCTCAACCTCAGTGAGCCTCAGTTTCTAGAAAGTGCAGCTCTCAATCCTAACTCAGAACATGGCACTCAGCGGTGGAGGCTGGGGTTGCAGAACCTGGAGCCGGGCCCCTGGCGGGGCTCAAGAGAGGAGCCTGCTTTGGTGCCACCCTGGGCACGGTGGTGGATGCCCTCCTGCCCCACAGGACGCAGCCAGAGTGCTGGGAGAGTGCTCAGAGCAGGCGGCTCTCCCCGAGGCTGGCAGGCGCCACTGCCACTTTTATGGGACTTGGTAGTGTTTATTCCGCTTCCACCTTTGGACCTCGGAGAGCCCTGGGGCAGGACAGGCTTTTGTATTCACAGGGGAGGAAACTGAGGCTGGAAGGGAAGGGGAGGTGGAATGAGACTGTACAAGGACTGTCAGTGAAGGTGGTATTTGGGTGCCACAAACCAGTGTCGCTGCGGACAGGGGAGGGCGGGTCTTATCCACCCCCTAGGGTCCTGCTCCATTAGGAAACAGTGGTTATGCCCCAGACCAAGGGGAACCGAGACTCAGCAAGGTGAAGCGAGTCCTCCAGTGCCACACAGCCAGAGTCAGTGGTTTAGCCCCATTTAGGGCCCTCTTAGGGGGGGAAGAGGGAACCTTTTGGGGTCCTGTTCCAAGGCCTTGTCCTTGGAGAAGGTGCCAGGCTGCTCTGAGAGGAGTCCCTCTTGGTCTGGTGAGGCTCTGGCCCCCCACTTCCTGGGCCACCCGAACACCCTAGCTAAGTGCCTACCCCAGGGCTGAGTGGGAAGGGAGGAGGAGCCTGGTGTTAATGAGTCACCTAGGTGGACCGTGGGCCCTGGGGTGCAGCCGCTGTTTATGGGCAGGCGGGAAGGCAAGTCTGGGCAGGGAAGGGTGGCTGCAGCAGGAGGCACGTGGGTGGGGCGGACTGCTGGTTTCTAAGCACCCTGCCCTCGGGGCTGGCGGGCAGGCTGGCCTGGCAGAAAGGCTGCAGAATGAATCTGGGCCTGTGCTGAAGATGGGGCGGGAGGTCTGGGAGAGCAGAGTGGGGATGCCAAATTGGTTCCCTGGGGCCAGGGACTCTGACCGGCAGGCCTAAGGGAATCAGGGACTCGCCAGCCGCAGGGAGCTGAGGCTCAGGATGGGACTCCGGGGCCTCCAAAGATCCGCCATGTGACCCCCAGGGGGTAGAAGACAAGCTCCACTGAAGAGAGATGGGACAGGGGCTGTGGAGCCCAGAAACAGGGCTTCGAGGCCCGACCCCCCTCACTCGCGCTGGCCGTGTGGCTGTGGGCCTCTGCTTCCCTCCTATAGCCTCAGTTTCCTTACTGTATGACCTTTAGGCCTTAAACTTGGCCAAGTGAGGAAGACAACGGTGATCATCTGTCCCCTTCAGACTGGCCCCGGGACTGTGTCACCCGTAAGGCAGTGGTCTGCTACTCTGAGTGGTGGCGGAGAAATCTCTCCAGGGCGGCTGACTTAGCCGGGCCAGCTTGGTGGGCAGTGAGCTCCAGGGCAGGAGGAAGGTGCTCCCCCTCACCATCAGGGGTGTGGCAGCTTTGTCAGGACCCTCTGGCCACTGCCAGCCTGCCAGCCCTGCCCGGCTCACAACGGCATCTGAGGCTGTGCTCATCAACCGCCCTTCCAGGGAAGGCGGGGGCGTTGCCGCCACCCCACCCTTGCACGTGGATGCCCGCAGAGCTGGGTCATGCCCCAGCCGGCCCTGCCTAGGGGCGCGAGCATTAGCACCTGGGCTCCTCCTGCCAGCGCCAATTAGGCACAAGAGGGTTTCAAGTCCCTATAAGCAAGCGGGAGCCCGGGGCGCTGCCTCCTTCCCAGAGCCTGGCCTACGCGGAGCGGCCCTACCTGCACCCTGAAGTCAATCAGCCACCACTTGTGATTCGCAGGGGACCAGGCTTGGTGATAAGTGTTTGTGATAAGTGTTATTTCTTTTAATCTTAGCAGTACCTTTTGAAGTCAGGGCTCTAACTCCATTTTGTAGATGAGACATCGAAAACACTAAGAAAGAAGTAGTCAGCGAGGCTATCAGGCTAGGCTGCCTGCTCCCACCTCAGTTTCTTCCTCCATAAAAAGGGGGTGAAATATTTCATACTGGAAGCTGGGTGTAGTTGTGCATGCCTGTAATCTCAGTATTCAGGAGGCTGAGGCAGGAGGATCACCATGTGTTTGAGGCCATCCTGGGCTACACAGTGAGTTCGAGGTCAGCTTGGACTACATAGCGAGACACTGTCTCAAAAAATAAGAAGTCTGTCCTGCATTGGGAGGCTAGAGTGGTCGGCACAGACCCTGGTACTTTATATAGTAGGCGTTCTGTTAATGGAAATCACTCTAGATGCTGACAGCAAGTACTCATTGCTGCTGAGGATTTTAAAAAAAAAATCCCTGGTGGCCTCAGCTTTCCCATTTGTTTAATGGGGTTCTGTCACCCTCAAGCTCAGAGTAGGCCTGAAACAATCCAGCAGCAGGGATTTCCCAAGGCCCTTGGACTTGGGGCAGCGGTGTACTTGTCTTGCTTGTACTAGCTTGTTTAGAGCTGATTGCTAAACTTTCAAGATTTTGTCCAGCTGGTTGCTAAGCTCCGTCACTATTAACAATCACATTATAGAGCTGGGCATGATGATGCATGCCTGGGAGGTCGAGGCAGGCACTCCTTACCTATGGCTTCCGGCTCCTGCTTCTTGCTCCTGGAGTCCTGGCTTGGGGCAACCCCTGCCGGGGAGCCCCTGTTCCCCAGAGGAAGCAGCTGGAAAGTAGGGTCCAGTTCCAGAATCATCTGATTGAGGGTCTCCAGGGAGAAGTCAATGTAGGAGTCCAGGTCCTGCGGGGCCTCCGAGGCCTTGGTGTGCAGCTGTGGGGCCTGCGGGATTGGGCTTGGGGGACCCTTGCTGGGTGTGGGGGCCATCAGCGCCTGGGCCCCCCAACCTCCTGTGGTGTAGTAAGGGCACGGGGCTGGCAGGTTGGGTGCTGCGTGCAGGGTTGTTCTGGGCTCCGTGCAGGGTGCCAAGGGGCCAGTGTGGCCTCCCGCCAGCAGGGAGCCGGGCATCACCCGTGACATGGGGGGCACTGTCCCCAGCGGCTCGCTTCAGGCTTCTGACCAGCACTTACATCTGAGCTGTTGGGTTTCAGTGGGAGCTCCAGGACCTGGAAGAGCCAAGCGGGGGACCTGAGCACTTCTGTTACCCCAAACATGGGCGCAGTGATCCCTAATTTAAAAGTACAGAAGCCGCTACCTGGCCCATCATCTCAGCTACTCTGGAGGCTGAGGTGGGAGAACTGGAAGTTCAAGACCAGTCTGTATTAGTGAGATCCTGTCTCAAAAAATTTTTAGGGCTAGGGAGATAGCTCAGTGGCATAAGCACCTGCATAGCAAGGGCAAGGTTCTGAGTTCAATCCATGGTACCATGAAAAAAAAAAGTACAAAATTTTTTAAAAAGTTCCAGGGTGTGGCTCAGTAGAGCACTTGCCCCGTGTGTGTGAGCCCCGGGATGCAGTCCCCACCACCACGGAACTAGGGAGTGAATGCCTGCGAGTGGCTAACGCCACCCCGCCTGGCTCTGCACCCTGGTTCCCCCACTTGCAAGCTGTATGCCTTTGGGGGCAGTTGTTTCACTTTTTTCTTTGCCTGGGCTTCCTTCTCTGTGAAACAAGCTGACGTTGGTGAGATGCTTGCGACCTGCTGGCTTGGTCTAAGTGTTAAGTGGCTTCCCCGGACGTTTACTGACTGCTTGCGCCAGGCACAGCGGCCAGCGTTTACCGAGTGCTTCTCTGCACACACATGACGCCTTTCCTGTCATCACCCCATTTGTGAGGAGGCCAGGGGCGCCCAGAGGGGAGAAGTCACTTGCCCGTGGACCTGCTGCCACCAGTGCCAGGGCTGGGTTGGGCCTTGGCTGCGCGGTGAAGGACAAGCGGTGGGCAGCTGTAAGCCAGAACGGAGTCACCAAGGAGCAGAGGGAGCCCTGGGTGAGGGTGGGGACTTCCTGGAGGAGAAGAGGCGCGAAGCCCGGTGGGCAGACGAGGGCGTCTCTGGACGCCCAGAGAATGGAGCAGTGGGCAGGTGGAGGGCCTTGCAGGCTCTGGGCTGCTGCCAGCCCAGATCTGGGGAGCGTGGGGAGCCGTGGAGGAGCGCTAAGCGGGGTGGGCAGTGGTGTGACACCATCAGATGCTGTTTGCTCTCTGGGGTTCATCCCTCACTGAGGGCTCCCAACTTCCGCCTTTCCTTTACTGTGGAAGTTCCTTCTGTTGTCTAACCTCCATGCCATGTGCTCTCCTCCCGGAGATGGGGATGGGGAGGAAGTAAGAGGCTCAGTGGTGGTTGAGAAAATGGTACGGAGGCCCTACCACCTGCCCCCCACCCCTCAACGCACCCCTTTTCCCACTTGCTTCCTTTTCAGTCTATTTGGGAACAGCTAGGGCCAAGGGAAGAAGGTGGACAGGAGTCTTTATATTCAGATTTAAGCTGAGCCTGGCCCGTAAGTGAGATGCCAACCCTCAGTGTCCTCCTCTGGGATATGAGGAGGACGTCCTGCCTGCATCCTGGAAGAGGCCT
>NDGN011106941.1:0-11967 GCA_002564285.1 Tympanoctomys barrerae | reverse complement strand
TGGCGCAGGGCAGTGAGGAGTGAAGCTCCTCCCACAGTCCCTGCATGCCACAGGGCAAGGGCCCTTTGTTATCAGCTGGGTCTGCTGTCCTGCACAGGGAGCAAGGAGAGGGAGGGAGGCCGGCTGGGCCGGGCAGGGGAGCTCCCGCACATCCCTGATGAGCGGCGAGGGTCAAGGCCATAAGAGCAGGCCCTTCTCGCAGAGCTGATCAGCACCCAGTGGTGTGATGTGAATCGCGGGCTTCATCAGGACTGTGTCCTTACAGAGTGGTGCACAGTGATTTCTCCCCCTGAACCGTGATTTAAAGTGCTTTGTGGCAGGAAATTAGTGCTTAGTCTGGAGTGTGGAGACAGAGCGAGAGTGAGAGAGAGACAGACAGACAGACAGAGCCAGAGCCAGAGCCAGAGCCAGAGCCAGAACCAGAGACAGAGAGAGAGAGAGCCAGAGGGAGAGAGGCAAGGGCAGGGACTGAATGAATGCGAGTATCTGGCCCAGGGCTCTGTAAAGAAAATTGAAAAGGGGCCGCCGCATGAGGGACAGAGTTCTGCGCTCCTCTCCTTGCAAGTGGGAGACACTGCCACTGGCTCGGGCAGAGGTTCTGGGCTTGGACCGGCGGACTCCCACACACGGTGTCATTTAGGCGGGACAAGCCAGACTCCGGCATTGCCTTGTGGGTCCCTCGCATTTTCTGGTCCAGGCCGTCGGAGTCAAGCTCTGGAGGTGGCGAAGGGGCTCCACCCTGGAGGAAATAGCTGTGGCTCCTGTGATGACCTCGTGTGGATCGAGAGGGGACCCTGTGCTGGGTGTGGGAGAAGAGACGTCTGGATTCTTCCAGATGTGAGTGTCAGGGGTTCGCAGCTAGCAAGATTCCCACGGGCTGGGGTAGACTTGCTTTCTGCGGAGGACACCCGGCTGGGTACTGAGGTCTGGCTGGGGCCCCTGGACCTGAGAGTGTCCGACCGTGGGGACGCCCTGGACGAAGGTGCGGGCCTTCCGCACAAGCCGGCTTCTGCCCTCCTTGCTAGGAGCAGCCTGCTCTCAGGCCTGGCGGCTGTGACGGAACTTGTGAGTCAGTCCTTCACTCTCACTCTCAATGGGCCCTCCCGGGCAGGTGCTAGCTGGGGGCAGGAGCTGCGCACAGCTCAATCCCACACTCCGGGAAGCAGAAGAACCGCAAGTCTGAGCGCAGCCTGGGCAACCTAGTAACCTACTCAGCAAGACCCAGTCTCAAAAATGAAAGCATGGCTCGGGTTGTATGTAGCAAAGGCCCTGGTCTTGAACCCTGGTAATGAAAGAAAAAGTACTGAGTTCTAGGCTGTGCATACAGAGGAAACAATGTGTGCCTATGAGGGGCGCAGCTGGGGGCACGCAGAGTCTGGGGGTCTTTACCCCTTGGGCCCATTCTTCACCCCATCCCACGGAGCTGGGCAGCTCTGATGCAGTCCCACTGCGCTGGGGCTTGGCGGCTGTCAGCATTTCCGGCTCCAGCTGTGGCTGAAAGAGTGAAGCTTCCTTCTTGACCAATGGCGTGGGCTTCTTGGAAGCTCGCGCCGACCTGGGGAGGGATGTTTATTCCACCGCTGCAGGAGAGCAGGGCTCGGCTGCAGAGCCTTGGGCTGTAGGAGTTCAGCTAAGGGAGCTGAGCCCTCCTGGACTTCGCAATGGGAGAGAATGAGAGATGGGCGTTGGCTCAGATGTGGACCTTTCGTAGAGGTGTAGAAAACATTTTAACACTTTAAAAATCAGGTGGTGAGGGGGATCCCTGCCTGAGTCTGAAACTCACTGTTGGGTTACACACACCACGACGGCCTCCCGGCGCTGTCTTGGCCAGAGCTCATTCCGTCGCGAGCTTTGGTACGGTGTCCAGGTTAAATGTGTGCAAGTGCTGGACTCGGCACTCAGTACTCCTACCCGTCGTTTACCGTCACCAGCTCCAGGAAAAGAAGCCGGGAAGGAGACTTAGAGAGCCTGGGGAGGAAGCAGCAAGATTTTCTCATGCTTTGGTCATGGAGCTCCGCGCGGAGCGGCCGCAGCCTTTCTGTGCTCACTGAGCAGGTCTAATTCACTGTTTTCCAGCGCAGGTCCTCCGAGTCCGAGCTGTGTGGCCCTGACACTGTTGGAGTCAGCGCAGTGAGCAGAACAGTGACGGCACCCGCAGCGCGCCTCTCCGAGAGCTCACGGGCATGGGGGCTCTATCTGAAGAGAAGGCCGTGGGCGGAGCTGAAATGACTGCAGGGGGCCGGGGGGGGGAACATCCAGTGGGCAGCTGGGGTTTCTCCAGGAGCGGGGACAGGGCCGGTGAGAGAGTAATAGGGGATCTTAGGCCTGAAGGTAGGGGATATTTTCGGGGGTGATGGACGGCCCCAGTAATTACAAGGAAGAGGAAGGTGGAGCAGTTGGAGGGGTACCAGAGGCACTTGAGACCAGGAAACCCCTGGGCAGAGCCCTTGAGCTGAAGAAATCCCCTGAGCTCAGACATCACTGCTGGCATCTCTGGGGATGGGGGCGGGTGGGTGGGAGGTGTTGGGGGCCTGGGAGGTGCAGGGTTGACCTTCGCAAGGAGAAGGCTGCACTGTGACCTGCTGTCCAGAGCTCCACGAAGTGATCTCCTGAGTACCTGAGTGACAGATATCACACTGGAAGTGGTATTTGCCAGTTGTAATGTCATAGTTCTTGGGTAATACTTGTATTTTGTTTGTTGGTATTTTATGCTTTAGTTTTGTCTAATGGGTAACAGCATTTGCATATCTCGTCATGATAGAATCAAAATTTAAAATGGCAGTAAAAAGCTGGAAAAGTGACACTTGTTGCAACTTTGCCTACTTATTGTGTAATTTAATAAAATTCATCCTGTGAAGAATAAAATTTTAATAGAAATTATCTACTTCTTGTTGTGGAGCCTAAAGTAGATGACCTTTGGTCTAGGTGCAGCAAATCGGCTGTACGTGGGTATGTCACATGCTCTAGTGAAAACTGTTACCATGTTAAGGAGATTGAAGATGAACCTAGAATTTAGAGAATCTTTATTTGACATTTTCTGGACTCTTTGCAAATACTTGGTGCTTAAATCACACACCAAGAGGTCATGATAATTTAGTGTATTATCTCGAAGCAATGCCATGAATTGAAAATTAATGATCAGCTTCCTGGCTGAGCAAGCCAGTGCCCAGATGCGGGGCCCTCAGGGTCGTAGAACCCTACACAGCCAGCTACAGATCTCTTCTTTGAGCGCCAAGTTAGCATCTTTTATTTGTGAAAGGAATTCAGCAGGAGAGGTCAAAAACCCACCATGGCTCTCTGTTACCTCTGGGGCCTTCTCGACACCAGGGTGTTCTCCTGGGTTAGCCACGCCCATCCTCCCTGCAGTGGAGTGACGAATGGTGGCCAACCTCTTATACCCAGCTGAACTGAACCAGCGCTGCTGTGCTGGGCGGGCATGAGAGGCCCAGCTGAACATTGTTGCCAGCAGCGTGGGAGCTGGAACTGGAGAGGCAGAGGAGCAGCTGTCCCAGGCTGCTGGAGGAGCTGTAGGGAGCTGGCAGCTCTCCTGGAAAACTGGCTTTACCGATGGACTCAGCTGTTCTCATCGAAGGAGCTCAGAACATTCCTGCTGAGAATGGATGTTCTTCACTTTGAAGGAGCTCGGGTCTTCACTTTGAGCATCACTTCCTGGCTCCTGGGGGCCAGACAGTGCCCTGCTTGGTCTGCTAGAGAAGCATGTCTCATTCCTGATGGGAATGTCTCTTTTCTCATCAACAGAGCAGCCCTCACTGCTGCTGAGGATGGCTGGGGGTTCTGGCTGTCACCTTGAACGTGGCTTCCTGGCTCCAGCGTGTGTCCCTCAGCCTGCTGGCACCGATCCTTCATCCCACTGGCACAGGCTTCTAGTTTCCCTCCGTGGGCCTCCGAGTGTATGTCCACAAAGTAGGCCTGCATGAGACACGGTCGTGGGCTAGGCCTCCAGCTGCACTCATAGGAGGCATCGCCATGGGCTCTAGGTCTTCAGCTGGACTCACGCAGGACATTGCCATGGGACCCAGGTCCTCAGCTGGACTCTTTGGTTTTTAGTGTGTGGACTGATTTCCTACACTCTTTGTATATCATCTTTTGGGTGACTATTATGAAATACTCTTATAATTAAGTATCCTGTATCATAGTGTTTCCCTTGCAGAACCCCCAGGCACTCCCCATCTGTGCAGCTGGTCCCCATCTTGGGAAGCCTGTGGAAACTCTTCAGAGCCCTTCTGAGGCCCTCACCATGGCCTTGTCCCTCAGCTTCCTGATAAGGATGCCCTGGCCTGGACTTCTGACCTCCAGAATTACTGTGGGCTATAACAGTGGCTTTCAAAGCAAGGTTCCTGGACTGACAAGAACCCCTGTAAACCAGTTAGTGATGTGACCTCTCAGATGCTGCCCAGGCCTAGTAAACCCCAGCTGCGCAGGGTGGGGGCAATCAGTGTGCTCATAAACCCACAGGGGATTGCAGCCAGAGAACAGGTGGGAAACACTGCTGGGGTATCCTCCAGCCCGAGCTCTCTGAAGCCAGGTCTGGTGCTGTCTCTTTGCTGCTTAAAATAACCTGATGTCACCCATAAGAAATGCTGTACTCCATACACCAGGCTCGCCTCCCTGTAGAGATGATGTGTCCACATGTCCTTGTCCCCACAGGTGGTAGAAACCAAGTTTCCCCAGTACATATGGTGCTTTCAACCATCCTTTTCCTCTGTCTGCCAGCACTGAGCCCACCATTGCTTCCGCCTCACTCTTCCTGGACACTCTGTGGTCCTTTGTGGGGGGGTCTCTGCAGGTCTCGCAGGGTCTCTGGCCAGGGTTGCTTGCTTGCTGTCCAGGACTGCCTGGAGTACACACGTCCTTCCCACCTCGAAGGAGCACAGGTTCGCTCCCTCTTCCTGAGAATGCTCAAGGCAGGGGGGGAAGAGACTCCTCGGGCTCTGCATCTGTGCCTGTGTTTCCTGGCCCCGGAAGTAATGGCCCTGCGCGCTGCTCAGCTTTTGGAAGACAGACAGATGGCTCCCTCCTGCCCATCACTCGCTTGTTTCTGCTCTGACTTTGGACTTCACCTCCTGGTCAGTCCTTGGCGACCACTCCCAGCATTGAAAACAGTGGAATTGGCTTTGTCACAGCACAGGAATGTTGAAGATTCCCGGAAGGTTCCGGGCCTGTGGCCACAGACCCCGGCTAGAGTCAAGGCTGAGCTCTCTGCCTGGCTGGGCTCTATAATTTGGCTCTGCCTTGCCTGGACCTGCAGTCGCCCTGCTCCACCAAGCCGGGCTCGTGGGAAAGTCCCGGTTCCCACTGACGGTGAAGGTGGGGGTGGGAGCAAGGGGAGGCTGTGAGATCACAGCCCGGGCTGCTGGGATGGGCACCTGTGGCCACCCAGGAGGGGGCATGTTGGCACAGTGCTTGAGCAGGAAAGAAAGAGGCCACGGTCATCAAGAGAGGCGTGAGCCGTCCTAGAGCCCCAGTTGCCACTCCGCCTTCCTGGGACTACCGCCTCTTCTGCCGCATCCTCCACTGTTGTCTCATCAGAAGAGGAAACAGAGGTTCTCTGGAGCTGAGATGGCAAAGCTGTGTCAGAGCCAGGGTTCGAGTCCTGCATCCTGATGCTTAGCATCCGACTCAGTCCGTTCCCCCCATGAGTGGGGCAGAGCTTGGATGAGCTCACCACCAGTGAGTCTGTGCCTGTCCCTACCCATGCTTGAGTGAAGCGAAGTGTCTAAGGCCTTCCAGAGGGTGGCATTTCAGTCTGGGCCATGGGTCGCCCACCACAAGCTTCCACCAGCGGAGAACCAGCGGAGCTTGGGCTTGGGCTCCTTGTCCTGAAGTACCAGCTCTACAAGAATTACAACCTCCTTTGAAACTGACAGTTTTATGTTCTAGCATTATGTTTGTATTCACAATGAGGACTTTCACTTCTAATATTTAATTTCTTGCTGTCAGGAAAATCTTTAAGGCTCGTGCCAAGTATTTTCAAACTCAAAGGCAGAAAACTATCGTCATTTTCCTCACCAGATTTGCCCCTTTTGCTTTCTTGCTTAGATTTATACACGTGTGAACAAGGATTTTTTTTAAATGGTTTTGTGGGGTTTTTGGGGGGGATGGAGGTGGGGGAGGCTTTTATTTGTCATCATTCAAATCCAAACTACAAGCAGGGTAGAGGGCTTCCTGTTTGAGTCTGTCAATTGTTCTTGTCACATGCTGATATGTTCCAATCAGGATGTCAAAATTCTACCTTCTTGCCTCATTTGGGGAATTATGAAAAAAAGAAAAGAGAAAACTCTGTAGTTCGGGATACAGTTCTTCCCGCATGGTTGTACAATGTGGGCAAACAAGCTCTATTGTTTGCATTTCTGTTTGCTCATTGACAACAGGAAGTTCAATAGTGTCTATCACACAGGCTTCCGGGAGAACGGACTTGCTGCCTGCCTGGCATGGCGTGCGCTTAATCGACACATGCCTCTTCTTCCTCTTCTTCCTTCTTTCCTTCTCTTGGGCAGTTTCTTCTGTGTTGTCTTTCCCCCCAGTTTTCCGCTGTTGGCAAACAAACTCTCCCAAGCTGTTTTGAATTCTAGAACAATCCTGGTTATTTGGCATGGGTTCCTGAATTTTTTAGAAAAGTCAGCCCTTTTCTTTTGACTCTGCCTTGTAAATTTTCCATCTTGGCATCTTTATTGTTCCGCTAGCTCTAAAATGTGTCTCTGGGATAAGTTTGTGTGTAAATAGCGGCAATTTAAGTCACTGAGACTCGGGTCACAGGAGGAGGGGCAGGGCAGGGCGGGGCTAGCGGGAGCAGCGCACGTCTCTACGTCTCAATTTTTAACACTGTGAGTCAAACTCCTCTGTTTCTGGTAGGAAACACTCACAGGACTGCAGCTGCTGGGATGGGTGGCTTCCCTCCTGCAGAGAAGGCCTAGTTTACCTTTACCCCACTCTGCATGGGAAAGGAAAGATGCATCCTGCTCTGCAGGGAGGCCAGACCCAGGGCACCGGCCCCTGTGGCCGCAAGCCTGCTGTGGTCCAGGCCTGAGTGGCTTAGAGGGCCAGGCTCTGCCATGTGCAGCCTGAGCTAAGCCAGCGAGCTCTGCATTTGCCCCAGCATTGTCAGAGACGGTGTCTGCGTCCCAGGGCACACACACACGCACGCTCACTAACAAGCACATTTATTTTCCTGCAATTACAGAGTGCGATGTCCCCATGCAGACATTAGTGGGGTCACCACCTTGTTCCATGTAGACAATATGTGTGGGTCAATCCATAGCTCTTTGCGTTACATTGGAATCTCCAGCCTCACTCTAAACTGTGTGGTGCCGTCTTGGATTTTCTCTTTCTGATGCAGGTACCCAGGCTGTGCATCTGTCCCCAGGTTGTCATGGCCTGGACTCCACCAGCCCTCGGCTCCTGCAGCTCCTTTTTAGTCCTTGTCTCGTGCTTCCTTCCCCAGATGCTCTCTGTCCTCTCCTCTGTGCCCACCCAGCTGCAAGCCACTGTTTCTTCTGCTACAAGTCCGGTGTGCCTAAATACATACGTTCTCCTTCCATCCCACATCCAGATTGTGTGGCTGCTCCTTTTGTAGGACTCTCAGGTCCTCAAGGAAGAAAATGATGTCCTCTTTCTTCCCATCCACTCATAGTGATTAATAAAGTACCACTGCAGTAAAATCCACGCCAGTGAAATTGTATATGTGGACAGGCATCATGAATGGTAAGGCAGAAGATACAATTATTTTTATTATTGTTACTGTTACTGTGCTAGACAGTCACGCTGCTAGCCGGCCACATGTCCTGAAATCCTGCTATCTGTTACATAATCAACAGACTTCTGGAGCTTACCTTTTAAATGGTGTCCATGTGATCCCTGGAAAAGGTGACATTTATCGTGCCTCGTCTCCCAGCTGACAGAAGATCTTAGAGAAACTGATAACATCAAGAGAGGAGAAGAGGGCTGGATTCCATGCGCCTGTTCACTTCTGCACCTGGGCTTCTGGGCCACTGCTCTGTTGTTGGAATGGTTGTTGGTCTTGAGGTGCAGCTGCTCGTCGAGAACCAACATGCATGCTGAAACATTAGTGCTGCCCCGCTGCCTGATGGGAGAAGCTGCAGGGCCGGGGGTGGCTGCAGGGTCTGAGTCACACCTTCCAGCCTCCATCTCTGCCATCTCCTCCATCTCCATGTGCTGGAGAGTATCTCCTTCCAGCCCCAGGAGATGCTCGTCACCAAGACCACAAGCGGGCTTCTCCACCTGAAGTGGGGGAGACAACAGCCTTTTTGTGCCCCTTAGCCTAATTCCAGGGCTCACCAGGATTTCCTGAGGGGCACACAGGACCGGATTTGTCTTTTCCCATGAATACAATTTCATCCCTGTAATTCCCTGGGGCCTGGGATGGAGCAGTGGCTCTCTGCCATTCTCTTCTTTCTTAGCCCTTCGTATCTTGTTTCCTGTGTCTGTTTATTGAGTAAGGAGCCAACTCACCGTGCTGTCCAATTTTCTTCATCTTTCTCCCTAATAAAAGTTTTGCAACTTCCAATTTTTAGTATGTGCAAGCACATCTAGGATGTTCGAAAACTACAAGTTTTGTATGAAAGCATTTATAGTCATTTGCTTTTTAAGCTGCATTTCTTTCCTAGCTGAAAATATTCTATTTCTTCCAAAACTATGTGCCAACTCCAAGTGGGTTTACTCTTTGACTCTAATGCTTTGCTTATGCAGAAATTAGCAGTGTAAAAATGCCATCGCTATTGACATAGGCATAAATCCCCCTCGCCTTTTTTTTATTCCTTTAACATATGGTCATGGCCTTTGCTACGTTGTAACTGAGTTAATTAAGGTTTTAGACTTTTAGCTTAAATCACAGTGCCTGCTTGTTAGGTATTACTAAAATCGCCTGTTTGTTGCTTTATGTCTCTATCGCAATTTAAACTGCATAAAAACAACAACCAGATTTAATTTCACCATAAATAATAGCCAGATTTGAAAATTACTTTTTGACTTGAAAATCAAGAGCAGTATGTAAATTTTGTGTTTTCTTCTGTATCTTAATGTCTGTCTCTGTGTCTGTCTGTCTGTCTGTCTGTCTGTCTCTCTCTGACATGATTATTGTGAGTATTTAACAAGGCAAAGGGGAAATACATCCTGAGACAACTAAGTGGATTGCTCTGTCCAGGGCATGGCGGGACCCCGCACATTCAATCCCGGGTGCCCTGTCACGAGGGCTCCGGGGGCTCCAGCCCGGCGGTGGGCTCTGGCTTTTGAATTCCTTTTCTTGCCACGTTGTTTGGTGCAGCTCCAGCGCCGGCGGCACGGTTTGTGTCTCTGAGGTCTCCACACACCCAGAATTTCAGAGGTAAAATCATTTCTCTGCCGAGAAGGCGAGAGCAGGACGCTGACCGAAGGGGGAGGCCTGGGTGGAGGAAGAGGGCGCAGCGAGCGCGGGTCGCACGGCCTTGCGCTGGGTGCTTGCCTCATGGATTATGCTCGCCTGAGCAGTGTCTAAGCCCAGCCTGTGGCCTTCTCCAGTTTTACAGTTAGCTGTGGGGTCTCTTAACGTATGAGACGACCTGCAGGCAGGTGAAATTGCAGCTGCTTCTCCCACGGAAGACTGACAGCTAAAATATATGAAGAATTAAAAAATATTAGATCCCCACCAATAAAATAGACCCAGTCAAAGACTCAGCAGTTGTAATAAACAGACAAGTCTCCGAAGCACAAATGGCCGTTAAGTACATGAATTAACGTTTAGCCTCTTTGGCCATTAGCGACATATGAATCCAAGCAGCGCTGAGATCCCATCTTGCCCCGGTGAGCGTGGCCATCTCCGAGGACAGGGCGGGCGGAAGGGGGACCCTCACAAACGTTGGTGCAGTTCTGGCACAGAAGGGGCCCTTCTACATTGTGGGTGGGAATGTTCACTGGTGTGAGCACTGTGGGAATCACATGACGGTCCTCAACAAGCTGAACACAGAGCTTCCTTTGGGCCCAGCGATCCTTCTCCAGTTCCCTTCCTGGAGGAGCTCACCTGACAGTGACCCCACACGTGTGTGCAGCAGTGCGACTCATAACAGCAACCCTCGGGAGCAGCCTATGACCCCAGGTGATCCACAGGCGACTAGACAGAGAAATGGTGGCGGGCGGACCCTGGAGTATCAGTCAGCCATAAAAGCAATAAACTTGCATCATCTGTGAGAAAGCTCATGGATCTTGAGGCCATAATGGTAAGTGAAAAAAGTAGCTAGGCAAGAGTAAATGGCATGTGATTTCTTTTATATCATAAACCCCAAGTATCAATAATTTAAAAGCTAAAAATAATATATATATAGTAGGAAACAAGGAGGCACAATTTGTGGAGGGGGAAGGGTGGAGGGGAAATGTGGGGCGGGGAGGGGAGGAGAAGTTATTCACATGCTGTATGACACCGCCAGTTGTGAGCTGACCACCATTCGTCACTCCACTGCAGGGAGGATGGGCGTGGCTAACCCAGGAGAATGCCCTGGTGTCAAGGAGAAGGTCCCAGAGGTAACAGAGAGCCGTGAAGGGTTTCTGACCTCTCCTGATAAATTCCTTTCACAAAATGAAAGATGCTGTCTGGTTCGGAGTCAACTTGTAATACCCGGCTGAACTGAACCAGCATGGCGCTGGGTGTGGCAGGCCCACCCGAGAATGGTTGCCCAGCAGCAAAAGAGGCAGAACTGGAGAGGAAGGAGGGAAGTGTTGGGGAGCTGTTAGAAGCTGCTGGTTCTTTTGGGCTGTTCTGCTGGGGACCTTGCCATGCTGGCTTTCCTGATGAACGTGGCTGTTCCCTTCGGAGGGGGAGCTCAGGAAATCATTGTGCTGAGAATGGCTGTGGTTCACTTTGGGGGAGCTCTGGTCCTCACCTTGAGCATCGCTTCCTGACTTGGGAAGGGAGAATGGTGCGCTGCTCGGTGTCCTGGAGAAGCTTGTCACGTCGGCGTTCCTCATCGCTGGAGGAGCTCAGGACCTCACTGTCCCTGAGGATGGCTGTGGCACTTCTTGGGGAGCTGTGGCGCCCACCTCGAGCATCGCTTCCTGGCTCCAGTGCAGTTCCCTCAGCGGCTGGCGCTGATCCCTCACCTCACTGGCATGGGCTTTCTAGCTTCCACCACTGACCTTTGGGCCTTCCAAGCACAGACCCATGAGGTGGGTCTGCGTGAGATGCTGTTGGGGGCTCTGGGCCTCCAACTGAACTCATGGGAGGCATTGTCATGGGCTCTTAGTCTTCAGCTGGCCGCAAGCAGGACATTGTGTGAGGCCCAGGCCCTGAGCTTGACACTGTGGTCTCTGTGTGTGGACGGACTTCCTGCACTCTCTTTTTGTATATGACTCTTTGGGTGACTATTATAAATAAATCTTATAAAATATGTGTCCTGTATTGCATTGTTCCCCTTGCAAAGTGCCAAACTACAACAATAATGAAGGAGTAAACAATGCAGTTCTTTTACTACTTAATGAACAACTTCTTGAAAGGAATTGCAGTAAACATTTCAAATGAATGATTCATATATTCATAAAACAAAAGTTAGGGAGGTTAATAAGAAAAGACATCAAGTACCTAGGATTTCAGGGAAGGGAGGCATAAGCAAAATTTGAAAGAGGAAATGTAGGCGCTAACAAATATATGAAGTGCTCAGTCATATCACGGATTTAAAAACTGAGGTTTTTACCAGTTTGTCTTAGCTACTCTTCTCTCATTGCTGGGACAAATATCTGACACCCAAAATGAAGGCAGGAAAGGTTTGTTTAGCTCACAGTTACTGGAGGTTTCAGTCCATATTCAGCTGGCTCCGAGGCAGAGCGGCACACAGCAGAGAGCAGCACTTCATGGCGGCCGAACAGCAGCAGCAACAACAAAGAGCAACGGCTACCAAAAAGAAAGTCTGTCTCTCTGTCTCTTATATTACATTCAGGCTCTCTGCCCCAGGCTGGGGGAAGTAC